>MJUU01003336.1:0-66057 GCA_002080025.1 Modiolus philippinarum | reverse complement strand
TAAAATAACGTACCATTGCTATCATAAAACGACACATTATCAGGCTTTCTGGTTAAGTAAACGAAATATGTACCTAAAAGATATACATGCATCGGTTCCACTACACTTTGATTTTTATTGCAAGATAAAATGTTTTTTATTGTTAACATTAACCTAAGGGAGATACTTCAACGTCGAAAGGGGTAATTGAGGGAATTCCCTCTCAAAAATTATTCTAACTAAAGGCTAACTCCTGATGTGGTTTATATCAAAGCTTTCTTGAAATTCATGTAAAATAGTTAAGCATTGTAGACTAAATGAAAAAGAAATATGTAGGTCCATGAGCTTTTAAAGGAGATAAAAGACAAAAAAATGTTTGGAAGTTGATTTCTCTGGATTTTCCCTTAATTTAACATTAGGACTGTCTTTGTCTAAAAGCTAGGAAGTTATATCAAGAATTGTATGAAAACTTATCAGGTGAAAAAAGGGATATAGAGTAAATGCATATGAGACAAAGTCTCTACAAATACATGGTAAAAAACAAGCAAAGGAACAACGCTTTTATTGCTGTTCTTCATCTTGAAGTCACCATGAAGCCTTCAACAATATTATTATTATTAATGAGCTTTGCTCATACCTCATAGTAAGTTCAAGACGGCCCCTAGCACCGGTTTAAGCGGAATTATTTGCTAATTATCGAGCAACGCTACATCCATGTCTTCATTGGTCATGGGTGCGGGATTGTCAACAAACATGAATTAAACTGGCAAAGTGCTCTTTCAATCACTGCCATCCTTTGCCCGACAAAAACACTAGTGTCTTAAGCTAGTGGACGATTACAACATATAGACAAACACAGGGCACTCATCAAGTCGAATGTAAGAAAACTTGGCGTTATAAAATAGTGAGATGTGGGCACATAAAGAAGGTGGTCAGGAATGCATTTCGAAATTACAAAAATAATTGCCAAAATTCTCTCACGCACAAGTACACCATAACTGAAAAATACAGAGAGCATACATTTCTCGCACGGGGAATTTTTTTTTACAGACTCCACACTGCAGGAGAGACAAACTCCAGTCGTAAATTACACAATACCGAAGTTGCGTAAATGGTGAATAAAAGGATGTGGAGTAAATGCACATGAGACAAAGTCTCTACAAATACATGGTAAAAAAACAAGCAAAGGAACAACGCTTTTATTGTTGTTCTTCACCTTGAGGTGTCTAAAAGTGGGTGTTAGTGTCCAAAATTCTTTAAGCCATTGAACTGGTGAAAACCAGAGGAGTTCAGAAATGTGACACAAATTCGAAAATGTGATGATTGAGTTACCTTAAATGAGAGAAAAATGGCATGCATATTAGAGTTATTTGAAGCCATGTGGAGAGATAAATATTTGAATTCTATGAAAACTAACAATATTTACTTGACTGCTGTTTATACCCCCCGCAAACGAAGTTTGGGGGGTATATAGGAATCACCATGTCTGTCCGTCTGTCCGTCCCCTTTCGTGTCCGGAGCAGAACTTTTGTACCGTAGCACCTAGGATTATCAAACTTCGTGTGTGGATGCATCATGGAAAGACGATGTGTCGCGTTCCAAACTTAGGTCACTGTGACCTTGACTTTGACCTTTGACCTTTATAATAGTAAAACCATGTGCATTTCGTGTCCGGAGCAGAACTTTTGTACCGTAGCACCTAGGATTATCAAACTTGGTGTGTGGATGCATCATTGGAAGACGATGTGTCGCGTACCAAATTTAGGACACTGTGACCTTGACTTTGACCTTTGACCTTTATAATAGTAAAACCATGTGCATTTCGTGTCCGGAGCAGAACTTTTGTACCGTAGAACGTAGGATTATCAAACTTGGTATGTGGATGCATCATGGGAAGACGATGTGTCGCGTACCAAATTTAGGTCACTGTGACCTTGACGTTGACCTTAATGATAGTAATTCCTTGCTCATTTCGTGTCGAAAGCTTGGTTAAATCATCTTTGTATCCACCGAATTATATATTATTTAATGTATTACCCTTTAAATGAAGTACCAGATATGAACTGATTGGAATAATTTCAGTCCTGACAGGCTTTATTTCTGTTAGATTTACTTTCCATTTACCATGTGGCTAAAGGTCAAATTTCAAAATGACATGCCTTGGTAATCAAATGCAGTTGCGGGGGTATTAGTCTGGCTTTGCCGACAGCTCTAGTTTATTATCGTAAAATATTTGCAGTTGCAGAAACAGTGTGATCAAAATGTCGACGAATGGTTGAAATTTAGCATTATCAATTTCAACTTTTAGATTACGATCACTGCATTTCTAAAAATTCACCTTAACTGTTTAAATACTGTTAGATTTGCAAAATGATATATAAACAGTGGAATGTAACATAATTTGTATAGCTAAGATTCTGTTGTTCAAAGGGAAATTTTCAAGATTCAAAACAAATATTGCAGCTAAAGTCTTTTACGAGACCTTATAAATCCTCCTCAAATTGAGCATGTTTAAGTCCTCCTTACTTCAGAAAATGATGGTTGTTACAGTGGTTGAGTAAAGAAAATTGTTACATTGCTACAATGTTAAAGACATAGGATCAGTTCAACTAGCCTTAAATTTCAAGGAAATAACAAGAGATGTCGCCGAATGACGTCCAATTATACCCCCACTCATTGTACCCTGAATCATATATGGTAAGTGCAAATTCAAGTGTGTATGAAACCAATACAGAAGTGAACAAAGTATAAGTGTGGAGACAATACAAGTTGGAAACAATGATATGATCTTCAAGAAAAAATTACTCTATAATGCTGCAAGTGTCAAAATTATAAGAGTCGGTAAAACATTAAGTTGTATCCCGATTGGTCTGAAAAAAACATCCAACAATATGGCAAAAGTTTCAACAAAATTTCATATGTGTACCTTTGGCCGTTCCATAAATTCGGCGAAAATGTGTGACGACAGACCCACACACAAAAAATAAACTAGAGGCTCAGAGACTGAGCCTGTATCGCTCACCTGACAAAACGCTTCTATGCCATGCATGACCAAAAATGATCATGTTTTTTACCAATGGGGTAGGGTGTATAGGTATGTTCTCAATTAGCACCCGTGTGTTTTGTCTGATCCTATTGAATTGAGTAATTTTTGCAAAGGACCTTCTATACATTTAGTATAATTTGATTTAATTGTTTTGAAAGAAGATGATGAAAAGGATGGTTTTCTTATACTGGGCTCCAATGTTAAACTATGTTCTGCACTTGAGGCAATGTTTTTTGTCGGATTGAAATGAAATGTGCAATTTTTGTAAAGTACCTTCAGTCATCATTCCTGTAAAGTTAGGTTGAATTTGCTTCAGTGGTTTCAGAAGAGTAGATGAAAATGTGATTTTCCCATATGGCCCAATGATAAACTATGTTCCGTGCTGGCGGCCATGTTTTCTAACGGATTGTAAAGCAATGAGCAATTTTTGTTAAGGACCTTCTATTCATCCTTCCTGTAAAGTTTGGTTGAATTTGCTTCTGCAGTTTCAAAGGAAAAGATGAAAATGTGATTTTTCCCATAGGGTCCAAAAAAGATGAAAATGTGATTTTTCCCATAGGGTCCAATGTTAAACCTAAGTTCCGTGCTGGCGGCCATGTTTTTTATTGGATCAGAACGAAATGAGCAATCTTTGTAAAGGACCTTCCATTCATCATTCCTGTAAAGTTTGGTTGAATTTGCTTCAGTGCTTTCAGAGGAGTAGATGAAAATGTGATTTTCCCATAGGGTACTATGATAAACCATGTTCCATGCTGGCGGACATGTTTTTCGTCGGATCGGAACGAAATGAGCCATCTTTGTTTAGGACCTTAAGTACATCATTCCTGTAAAGTTTGGTTCAATTTGCTTCAGCCTTTACAGAGCAGAAGATGAAAATGTGATTTTTCCCATAGGATCCAATGTTAAACCTAAGTTCCGCGCTGGCGGCCATGTTTTTTAACGGATCGGAAAAAAATGAGCAATCTTTGTAAAGGACCTTCCATACATCATTCCTGTAAAGTTTGGTTGAATTTGCTTCAGTGGTTTCAGAGGAGTAGATGAAAATGTGATTTTTCCCATAGGGTCCTATGTTAAACCATTTCCGTGCTGGCCGCCATGTTTTTCATCGGATCGGAACGAAATGAGCAATCTTTGTTAAGAACCTTTAGTACATCATTCCTGTAAAGTTTGGTTCAATTTGCTTCAGCCTTTTCAGAGCAGAAGATGAAAATTGGATTTTTCCCATGGGGTCCAATGTTAAACCTAAGTTCCGCGCTGGCGGCCATGTTTTTTATCGGATCGGAACGAATGAGCAATCTTTGTAAAAGACCATTAGTACATCTTTCCTGTAAAGTTTGGTTGAATTTGCTTCAGTGGTTTCAGAGGAGTAGATGAAAATGTGATTTTCCCATAGGGTCCTATGTTAAACCATGTTCCGTGCTGGCGGCAATGTTTTTCGTCGGATCAGAACGAAATGTTCCATCTTTGTTAAGGACCTTAAGTACATCACTCCTGTAAAGTTTGGTTCAATTTCCTTCAGCCCTTTTAGAGCAGAAGATGAAAATGTGATTTTTCCCATGGGGTCCAATGTTAAACCTAAGTTCCGCGCTGACGGCCATGTTTTTTATCGGATCGGAACGAATGAGCAATCTTTGTAAACGACCTTCCAGACATCATTCCTGTAAAGTTTGGTTGAATTTGCTTCAGTGGTTTCAGAGGAGAAGATGAATATGTGAAAAGTTTAACGGACGCCAAGTGATGGCAATAGCTCACACTGACCCTTCGGGTCAGGTGAGCTAAAAAAACTGTGTACCCCGTATCACCAATCGGGAGAGGAGGTTCAAAGTTATCGGCAAACAGGAAGTAGATCAGTGACCGACTTGAAAGGGAGAAACTCGGTACAACTCCTCATACTTAAGCTTCAAACCAAATATCAAATCATTACTTCATACACAGGTTGAGAAAATCATTGTCGAAAAATTTCAGTATTATATACGGCTAAAATAGGTATAAATCAAAGTTATCGTCAAACAGGAAGTAGATGATTTACGGACTTGAAAAGGGGAGACACGGTGGGACTCATCATAACAAAGCTTCAGACAAAATATCAAATAATTACTGCATTCACAACCTAAGACATCTTTGACGAAAATTTTCAGACGTACGTACGTACGGACGGACGTGCGTACAAAGATTAAACTTAATGCCCACACCGTCTAACGGTGGGGGCATAAATAATCAGTTATCGTACAATGAAAGAAAAAACAGAATTATTTGAAAGCAGGAAGAAGATGAGTGACAGACTTGAAAAGAGGACACACTGTACCATTTATCATACTTAAGCTTCAGACCAAATATCAAATCAATACTACGTGCACAAGCTAAGAAATTTCAATATAAGGCCACAATGAAATAAAAACCATAGTTATCTGCAAATAGGAAGTAGAAGATCGACAAAAGTGAAAAGGGGAGACACAGTACAACTCGCCATACTAAAGCTTTAGACCAAATATCAAACCATTACTACATACAGAAGCTGAGAAATCCTTGACAAAAAAATCAAAATATGTCTATAATGGGAAAAACCAATTTATCGGCAAACAGGAAGTAGATGAGTGTCGGATTTGAAAAGGGGGGGGGGGCATGCTACAGCTAATTAAACTAAAGTCTCAGACCAATTATCACATTATAACTACAAACAATAGCTGAGAAATCCTTTACGAAAAAAAATCAAAATATGTCTACATTGGAACAAATCAAAGTTATCGGCAAACAGAAAGTAGATAAATGACAGACTTGAAAAGGGGAGACATGGTACAACCCATTACACTAAAGCCTCAAACCAATTATCAACATTACTACATACACAAGCTGAGAAATGACGAAAAATTTTAAAATATGGCTATAATGGTAAAAGGTTATCGGCAAACAGGAAGTAGATATGTGACGGACTTGAAAAGGGGGAGACACGGTACACATCATCACACTAATGCTTCAGACCAAATATCAAATCACATGCATACACAAGCTGAGAAATCTTTGACGAAAATTTTAAATATATTTGTATAATGGGAAAAACTGAATAAGTCGGTAAACAGGAAGTAGTATTTGCACAGGTCTGAAAATGCATCCCAAAGTAAAATTTCAGATCTGTAATTTGTTTGATTGTGGAGATAAATGCGACATAAATTTGTTATGGACGGAACCAAACACACACACGTACACACAGGCAAAGACCGAAAACGGTAAACTCGCTATCCCGATTGGGAGCGCGATATAATTAAGTTCAACCGATAAAAATAAGTATATGTTCAATTTATATAGATACACACTGCAACGTCAAGACCCTTTGCTAAAATCTGTCATAGGAGTAGATCTACAAATTGATTAAAATGAAATGTTGCAAAGTTCAACTACCCATAAAATCCGGAAGAAATATAAAATGCTTCTAAAAAGATTGTACACGATGTATCTATGAATACTCTGCAATGTTAGAAACATTTTTCTTCTTGTTGATTATATGACATAGGTGCCCTAAATGCAAAGGAAATACAATGAGACTTGAGAATGAGAATGGCCATACAGCTCATTAAAATTATTGCAGTTGGAGTTAACATTTGTGCTATGGTCTCATGTTCATTAACTCCAATTCATAAAATATTGAATCCCTAGAGCTTTGTTTGTTAAAGTCTTACGAGTATTCTGGAATGTATAACTACTAGTATATGACGCTGAACTCCTCTTAAGGTTAACCGCAGAAGCAGTTAAGCCGGAATATGCTAATGACACTTTGTATGACAAAAATACTACATATACAATGAAATATTAAGACTAAGTAGTTCATATATAATTTTGTATCAGTTAGATAATGATTTACACATGATCTAAAGTATGCAAAAAAGACCTGTCATTAAAGATGGTAATGAAAAATAATGTCTTACAATAGTTTCTATGGAACATTTGGAATTTTTATACTATCAGAAAAAATACCCTTGTGAGTAAATTTGTATGTCAGGCCTTTCAACATAAAAGCCCGAAAGTTTCACCCAATTATCATTTAAATAATTATTTTATGTATGGAACCAAAACAGAAAAGAATTTGCATTACTTACTATTTCGAGCTGGACGACTTGGTGGATTATCATCTGAAAAATTAAAAAAACGTAGTAAAGTGGGACTGAAAACAGATATGTTGAAAGGGTGAAATGATACACATCTAGGTAAGATCTGACAAAAGTTTTTATAAAACAAACATATAGAGTTTCATATGTATCAAAATGAGCAATAACATTTCCATTGCCAGTTATAAATTATGTAATATCCTGCATTTGCTTTCATACTGAAGATCAAGACGAACATGATAGTGAGTCAAAGTGTCTTAATATATTATTTACCTCAGAATATTTTTCATTAAACAAAACTACGTCCTGACTCGCCATTGATTCCTGGAGAGGTTGCACTTGTAGTTTTTACTAAGTTTGACTCAAAATAGCTTTCGATGAAATATTTCGTTAATATAGTACACATTTATTACTCACTAAAAATAAAGTTTACGAACAAAATATTGTTTTTCTGTTTCTTGTCCATAAATATAATTATTAGCGTAAATTCATAATAATTATACACATGTATTAATGTCAAGCATAATAATAATTTGCGATGCGTTTGTGTTTCTCCAGATGGTCTTTTCGACAACTCGTGTCTCTAAATGGCAGATAAAAACCAAACGACCAAAGGTATAAGGAAAACTGATAGCAAATGAGGAGCCTTAAAGAAATGACAAGATCGGCATAGAACAGAGCTTTGAACAAATGATTATAGAAATTGCACAGATAAACTGTACACCTTGGCTTCTGAAGACCAGGACATTATTGAAAGTATGCCTGACATAGTCTCTTCACTATATATTTATTCATTGATACATCAACATCAACGCTTTAAGAATGATACATGATTGGCATTCGTTCATACCTATAGTGTATCTATTTACTACTTTTGTTTCACTGTGATAGTTAATTTGTAGAATTTCTTAATTTAATTCATTAAATAATTCATATCTGCATTTCTGATTTTTCTTTTTTTTGTTTTATATTGTGTTGCCTTCTTAATTTGCTTGAAAGTACATTACATTTGTGAAAATTATATACAGGATTTCGATACTGGCAAATATGTTGTTATTATCCTATTTTATGAAGAAAATTCACGGATTAAGATTCAAAATATGCTTTTGCTTTTGATCTTATAACGATCAAATCAACTTCGACTTCAACTCTTACACACTACACAGCCTTCCTTAGGAAATTTGTCAGACAAGTATACAAACAGAAACATGTTTAAGGTGGATCGGTGGTATTCCGCCATTTTGTTTTCATATTTCATGCTTTGATAGGTAATTTTTATAAAACAAATATACAAACATTTTAAAATTTGGACAAATCTGTAAAATATTTCGCTTAAAACACAAACAATGAGTCTATTTCTCTTAGTTTACCATTCAATTTTGACGAAAAATTCAGAATAGTATTTGTACTGTAAAATTCTTTGAAATGAAATTTGAAACAAGGGAGGTAATTTCAAAAAATATTTTACAAAGAAATCACTATGAAAATTTTGACTTTGTGAAATAATTTCGTAATAAGGTCCGTGACCCCCATTTTTCTGTTTGTTTTTAGAAAGATCAATACAGGGGCTAGCAATATACACAATTAATCAAAATTCTCATGGATTTAACTTGAAAAATTTTTTAAAAATGGTAATTTTCCTTAACATTTCAACTAAAAAATCCATATTTTCGGTGAAAGATTGTGTGCTTTTATGGTCCGTGACCCCTAATTTTTATTTTATTTTTTGGAAGTTCAATTTTTTAAGTTTAATTCTACAAATTATTGAAAAATTCTGATGGATTTTGCTTAGTCCCCCGAACCACCTTAATGAAGAAAAGATAGCTGAAAACACTAACGATGGCCGAACATTACAATCACATGCGACAATCCACCAGGGTACTGCACAGGAAAAACAATAAAATAACAAAAGACAATCATAGACAACGATAGGAACTCGGGATAGCTGGACTTGGTACCGGCACTAGCAACAACTAGCGGTAGGGTTAAACCGGGTCATGGGTACCCAAACCTCCCCTTTCTCTATCCCGTTTCTCTATATATATTTCAGTTATGGTGTACTTCTTCTTGAGAAAATTTCTCATATGGATCAAACTTTAAAATTTTTGCCTTTGATTATTTTTTTTTTGTAATTTCCGAATAATTTGCTAACTACATCTCACTATTTTAAAATGCCAAGCTTTCTTACAATCGACTCGATGAGCGCCCCTTATTTGTCTGTGTTGTATTTGTCCACTAGCTTAGAATACTGGTGCTGGGCAACGAATGACAGTAGGAGCACTTTGCCACTTAATTCTATACCTGCTGACAGTTCCGCATCCATGGGCTCAAACAAAAAATGAATGTAACGTTGTTCGAAAACTACCGATGAATTCCGCTTAAACCGGTGCTAGGGGCAGTCTTGAAATTACTATGAATTATGTACGGTTGCAGGCCTCATGGTGACTTCAAGATGAAAAAATAGCAATAAAAGCTTTGTTTTATTGCTTGATATACCATATATTTGTAGAGACTTTGTCTCATGTGCATTTACCTTATATCCTTTAAATTTTCATTCACATTTTATATACCTACCTTCCAAAATACTGACATCAATACTTTTTGCTTTTCTGTCTGAACTTCTACATATATATGATCCACGATCTTGTAAAGTACTCTTTTCAATAATTAATTGACTAATTAAAGACCGTGATGAAATTTTAGATTTTCTATTGATTGTACGAAGCCTTCCTCTCCATCGAAAGTCATCTTGCCTTATCATTACTCCGTTATGAAACCAATCAACCCCTACTGGAGGACGTTCTGCCCCAGTGGCGTTGCATGTCAAATTTATTGATTCACGAGAATCAAGAACATTCTTTCCATTTAACAAAACTCCTGAAACAGAAAAACAACATTTTAATTTCTGACGTCTTGGAAAGAGAACGTCAATAACTCCATATTACATGTACAAGCAATATCCTAAGTTACATTTGACGGATATGTAGGAAATAGACATGATGAATTGATTAATTTAGAAAATTTATGATTTGGTGGAACATTGAGACAGTCAAAATCATGATTAATCAAGTCACCCTAATAATACCCCTGGTCTTTTTGGATATGTTCATGAAGCTTGTGTTTTTGTTCAACGTTGTCCTTGTAGAGGAATTTCGCTTTTCCTACAATCCATGTTTCAATACTGAACTAAAATCCTGGAAATATAAATTTCACATGAAAATGTTTATCTAAATATCTAAATAGCGCAATTTGAACATATGATTTTCTTACCCCCCCCCCCCTCCCGCGACGAAAAGTGTGGGGCATGTTGTTTTACCCCGTGAAAATCCGTCTTTCGTCTGTCCGAGGGGCGTACATCGTATGTTCCCACACCGTTCTCATAGTTTTAATGCAAGACCATGTTACATATATTAAAGATGCTCGTGTGATAATGTTGCTTTTGATGCATTTAAAAAAACCTATACAATTTTGAACTTAGACATTTTGGTGATTTTTTCAAAGACAGCATTTAGTTTGTCCGTGTAACTTTTACAGATTTTATGTAAGGAAGTTTTATTTTGTATATCATTTATACCTATACTGAAGATGTGCGTGGGAAGGATTTTTATTTTTGTACACTTTTCTGAAAAATAGACATTATGAAACTAAGTCATTTTTTTTAGATGAATTAGTGGTAGAGGATACAAAGTTAGTCCACATACTCCATACTTTTGTCTGTGAGAGGAAATTTTATTTTGCAGATAATTTTTACCTATATTGAAGTCGGGAAGGATTTTGAATTTGGTACATTTATTTGAATAAAATGCAATGTTGAACTTAGTCTTAACTTTGTAAAATCTTTTGTGAAATTATAATTAAGTATACATAGTTTGTCAGCGTAACTCCTCCTTCTCATACTTTTATGCTAGAAAGATCCATTTATTTTCAAGTTTCTCTAGTTTCTTCTATTTTTAGTGATGTCTCCATTTATGTTATCTTGAAATGGTCAAGTTTTTCCTTTGATTATCAAAATCCGCATTTTGCATTTTTGTTTGATATTCATTTTTCGATATGTTCAGAATACTATTCCAACAAGAACTGACAAATCATCTCCTTTCTTAAACACATGTAGCATGTACAAACAATATGCGATTTTAATTACTTCCAACGAAAACAAATGATATTGTGTTCGGTGTGTACTAAGGTTTTTGTTCCTTGGTTAGAATATCATTTTGTTGGCCAATCAGACCAATATTCCAAGTTTCACACTGCAAGTAATGAAAAAAGTTGTTCTTACCTGGCTTAATTTTTCTAATTGTAGCTGAAATAAAATAATATGATGATTTAACAATGTATGTATTATATTATGTACCGGAGTATATGAACTTGCAATTGAAAAAAAATGAATAACGCAAAACTACTAAATAATGCGGTTTTTTCAAAGCCGTCTGAGAAAATGAAGGACATTTTTTCTAATAATGAACAATAATGAAGCTAATTTGAAGTATGAATGACGAGGAAACACTCTAATACAGGATATTTTCAACACGATATCATTGTTTTGTCTTGGGCAATTAGGGGTATGGGTTTTACCTTGAAGTGCTAGAATGTCTATTCAGAGAATATTTAACACATGTTGGATGGTTTGAATTTAAGGTGCTTATTGAACCCGAATCGGTTTTAAGGGACGTCGTCTACAGAGCTGCTGGGCGCGTCCAGAGGTATTGGAGAAGTGCAAGGCAAATTAAAATATTTGGAAGACTAAAGACCAAACGTTTATAAAATCTGATAGAGCACAAACAAAAACAACCAAAAAGACCTAAACGGAAAGCCAAAATCATCGAGGGACAGAGCTATGCAAGAGGAATAATTGCTGTATGTAGCTTATATGCAAGTCAATTTTGTCATGTCATTGTATGTGAATGTCACAATTGTTGTTTATAATATGAAAAAGAAAGTAAATGGGGTAAATGTCAAGGAGACAACATCCCATGTCGGTAAAAGGCTCTACAGAGCTTATGTTATTGATGTAATATGCTCCGACTTAATTTGTATAGATTTTGTTCGTGTGTATTTACTTCGTATCCTTTCATGGTTTATTTATTTATGCTTTATGTAATAAATTTTAGTTCAAACGATAACATAAACATTGGATTGGACTTTGAACTTACGATATACTGTTTAGTCTAATACAATCACATTTTTCGATATTATAAATTTTTATTTTTATTAGAAATTTTTGATATTTCAGTTTTATTTCTGAGGCTAGATTTGCTACACTTTTGCAACTTATCAATTAAAAACAAAGCAAAGCCAAGGAAACAATGACAAGGACACATATCAAACCAATTAAAATTAATCAATTCGGACAAATTAATCTAATTCAACTACCTTTTCTCCATAAATAACCTTTTCTAATATAACTCTATTTTAGAAAAGAAATTTAAGCTGGCAAAAGGTTTTATTAGTTAATTTAGTTCAGCTGCTAAAAGTCGACAATACTTATTAAAAATATATAATATATTTAGAACAATTATAACTCATTTCTTAATAGGATCATACAGGAGTATCACTCCTTACATTATAATTCGTCATGCCTTTCAAATAATACTTCTGTAAAATGCCTCTGCCTTATTAACTTAACTGGATTTTAATTCAATTAAAATTATGTTTACCCTACTATTCTATTGACTGTATATTTGTGTAGATTTCTTACTTTAAATTTAAAAAAGAGGACACAAAATACTTGTTCATTTTTACTGGAATGCAAAACTGAAGTCAGTTAAGTGTAAAATATTACATTTCTTCGAAGTAGCATATAATATATCTGGCAGACCATACATAATACTTGTATTTGCTTTACATAAAACATATACATTTACAGTAACTTCGGTATCTTGTTATTTATTACCACTGGGCCGATACCTCTGCTGGTGGACTGCTAGTCCCCGAGGGTATTCCCCAACCCAGTAGTCAGTACTTCGGTGCTGACCCGTAAAACCGATTTTTTGAAACTTGCAATATCTAAATTTTACAAAATGTTGTTTAAAACTAAGGAGTATCTCCCTAATGCATAGCTCTGTCCTTAGCTGAATTTTGGCTTTTCTATTTAGACCCCTTTGGTTATTTGTTCTCTATCAGCTTTAAAAGTTCTTGGTGAATAGACTTCCAAATGTTTTGGTTTTATCTGCACTGATGAGACATAAATTGTCGAAATGCGCATATGCAGACAGTAAATTAACAGTAACTTCGGTTGATTGATTAGTTAAAGTTTAACGTCCAATGAGCAATATTTCAGCTATATCAGGACGAGAACAAGTTAATCAATTCAAAACAAATTGTAAGTAAAAGAAGAAAGAAATAAAGGTGGAAGGGACAACCGGGGCAACGACTTTTGATTGCCACTGGAAAAAAGGAGAAATGGGTAGGGGCAGGAAATTTAGCCTTCTATACGACACCCAGTGCGTCTGCTCTCTTTAGAGAAATATAGAAGGGGTCTTTATACTGCATGGAGCGTGGCGTTTCTCCACACAGTTTGGCTACAATGGTTCGCGGTCAGGCTTTCCGTATTATGACCTGACTACCCCGCAAAGACAGGGCATTCCTCTATCCACCACCTGGGGACGCGCCCGGCAGCTCTGTAGCCAAAGCCCCTGAAAACCTAATCAGGTGCCGGGACAGTAACTTCGGTATCTTGTTATTTGTTAATTATTTACAGTACCTTTGAATTACCCTTAAAATTTTTATTCAAAAACATTCTTATCCCACTTACACACACACGACACACTTCATCTGCCATCAACCTGGAGCTGTTAATAAACCCTTACTTGGCATTAACCAATAAGGCACCCGAAAAAAACTTTCACCATCGAATGTCAGCTGGTTTTTAGACAAGGCGAATGCAAGAACACTAGAATATAGAAGACCAAAGGGACTACACACCTAAAAACACACAAACACTACAATTAAAACACTAAAAACAAAAGCACTAACAGTGTTAACTATAAAAAAAATAAGAATGACATCAGGTGCTCTGGAAGGGATAGCATGTCCTGCTTTGTATACAGCACCGTCAGTGGGTCAATTCAATGTTAAGTGGCAGAGATCGGACATTACCTCAATGTTTTGTATGGGGTCAATTCAGTGTTAAGTGACAGAGATCGGTCGTAACCTCCATTTTTTGTATGGGGTCAATTCCCCTTCTCTCCTTTTGACTCGGTATTTGTTTGCCGACTTAAAAAAATACATTTAAAGTAAACAAAATTGTTTAAATGACCTTCATGAATTTTAATTTTTGAATTTTTAATTAAAGTTTGAGCTCGTCCAATCAGAAGATTCATCTAAAAGACATATTTTTGCTGCATTTAGCTCAGTGTATGGTTAAAAAAACATTATGTATACATTGCTAAATAATATCTAGCTGAATCGATTGTTGTGGTACATCGGAAGTTATGTTCTACTTACGTAATACTGTAAGATAAACTCGCCGTCGCAGAGTAATTGTTGATGCAATCTGACATATGTATGTGTTAGAATGATTTGGCTGCACATTGTCTATGACAAGATCCCAGCTTTCAAAACTAGAATTGTGTATGGTATGTAATATGTCAAAGTCTTTATCTGATGTCCACACCACATTCCCAATCGTCAGTGGATGGCTAGAATTCATCAAATTCCACTGAACCTGTGAACAGACAATGATTTGTTTTTAATTGTGTAACTACTGTTAATAATTTAGAAAGATTAAAAAATAGGAAATAGTGTACTTGTGAAGCTGGATCTTCCCGATATACAATGGACAAAATTGTTCCTGACTTTTTGCTTTTCCGAGAATCGGAGCCATCCTGGAATTTTTTAGATCTTCTTCCTAGACAATCTGCTAATTGTTAATTATAATTAGTCTGAATGAGCGATCTTGAGAATCTGAGAAAATGTTTTGTCCGGAAAGTATAAGAATACATGTCAGACTCAAATCTGTGTCCTGTCAAAAATCTGATCTGTATCCTTTCGCTAATCTGTGTCTAATATTCACGTCAACACAAGTTTTCAATGACGTCACCATACGCAAATCTGTGTCCATTTGAAAAACCTCAAATCTGTGTCCTTTTCAAGATGTATTCACGGTAATATTCTTTCATTTTTACATCATTTAGGTTAAATCACAAATATCAAATTAAAAAGAAACTTCTAAACCATTTCAAATATTTTGCCTATTATCAACTCTACCACATTGTCGTTTAAAGGGGGGGGGGGGGGCNATGTCGGGATTGGATGTTTTTAAGCCCGGGATTTCGGGATTTTTATGATTTCGAGATTTCGGGAAATTTATTCACCGGGAATCGGGATTTCATCAGTCTTTAAGTTTCTTTGTAGTTCGGGATTTCGGGATTTAGAAAAAATAAAGCCGGGATTCCGGGATCAGACCCCCTCTTTAAAAGTAGTGGTTCAAAGGGGCAAATTAAGGCATTGAAACTATTTGTATAAATTTCACTACCGAAAAGAACGTTTCGCTATTTATATCACTTATGTCAACGATGGCCAACTATTTTTTACTTTGATATATTAATAATCACCACTGGAAACCCGGTGAAAGCCATGTGAAATTTTACGGAGTAATGAAATCCCGTGACTTTTTTTTGAATTTGTGAAATGAATTTCCAGTGAATTTTCTAGAACCCTTAAAATTGTTTAAAAAAAAACATATTTTTATCACGAATAATTCCGCGAATTGGTTTCTGATAATTCGAACTGCTTTCGGTCCACGTTATTTATACAAAAACTCAAACCGCCACTGAACATCATATGATATGAGTACACATAAAACATAAAATATTCAAATAAATTAATTTGAATTACTTCTACCTCGAAAATTATGTGAACCATTAAACTATAGGAAACCTTGTGAAAAAGCCGTGAAAAATAAATCAATATAAAAATCGAACTATTCTAATGGTTAAAACATTGGCGAATCTAGTGTTTGCCAGTTTGAATCTTGCATTGCCAGGGCTGAAAACGAACCCATGAAAGGTTGCAAGACCTTTTCTGTTAATGTATTTTGGACATTTTCAGTTTGTTGTATGTTTTGGAGAATTCAATTAGTTTTTGGACCACACTGTAAAATATTTACTTTTAATGAAATATCTCTTGCCCCCCATCCCCCCATCCTTAAGTTCACCGTGACTTTGTTATACATAAGTTGATAAAAAATCTAAGGAATGTCCTCGAAAAGTGGGATGACAATTTTCACGGCATCTTACAATTTGAAATTGAAAAGATGATTAAGAGAAAATAGCCCATGTATCGCGAAACTTCCACGAAGTTTTCAAGACTTTATCTTGCAGCACTTTTTTACCAATTTTTGCGTAATATTTCTCTGTAAATTTTATCCTTCGATTTTAAAATAAAATTTATTTTACATTAAAGAAATGAAACAACTGTGTACCAATACTGAAAATGTCGTGAAATATCTTTGCCCTTTCATTAATTTTGAATATGTTTTACCCTGATATGCTATTAGTATTTATCTTCAAAGGCTGACAAAGATGAAGGACATAGGTTTGTGAAAAGGACATAGATTTGCAGGCAAAAGGAGGACACAGATTAGCTTGGAAAAGAACCATCACATATTTGTGATGTCTGTGACGTCAGTTTTGGACACAGATTTGCGACAGGACTCAGGTATGAGTCTTACACACATGTAACAAAAGAATAATAAGCAAAACTTTACTATTTGCAATCTTTAGACAAAACGGACTTCAATATTTTACCGTTATAGCTCATCCAAAATACCTGACTTTGTATCTTGTATTATTTGTCACTGTCAGTCCCCGAGGGTATTTATCAGCCCCAGCAGTCAGTACTTCAGTGCTGACCCGAAAGCCGATTTTATTGTATGAATTTTTATAAAATTTTTTGAACACTCAGGAGTATCTCCCTCATGCAAAGCTCTGTTCTTGGCTGATTTTAGTTTTTCATTTAGACCATATTTAGTTATGTCTTCTCTATCAGTTTTTAAACATCTTTTAGTTTATGGTCTTTCAAAGGTTTAAATTTTATCTGCACTGATGAGACATAAGTTGTAGAAATGGACATATGCAGAAACTAAATTTACAATAAATTCGGTATTTTGTTATTTAATTGTAATGTAATGGTCACTTATTCATTATAACTACTTTATAGGCAGATATGCCTTCATTTTTATGGGTCCTGTATTAAGATGAGGGAGCTCAATAGTTTTCATCTCGTCCGCCTGTTTGTAATCAACTTTCCATCATATATTTCTTAGTTTTGTAGGTGTTTTGATCCTATGGTAATAAACCATAGTTTCATTAAAGATTTCTCGACATTTAATCAAAATCTTGGATATATTTGTTGTGCAAGCAGTTCACGAGCCCATTGAGTGAAGACTTCCTGTTTGCAGATGTTAAGATGTGCATGTCTGTTGTGCTAATACTATAACAATCCTTGCAACAAGCACAGAATGTGCAGCAATAATTCATTTCTACTTACACTTTTAGTTCCCCTGTCCCTAACTCTACACTTTAAGCTGACCCGTTCATTACGATGGACGGTTATATGGTGCTCATCAGGTAATATTTGTGGTTGTCTACCGATACGAATATGTCGTCTTTCAAAGAAACGTCGATGGTAATGGCGGCCTGAAAAAGTTCAAGAAATCAATATCTAGTGGGACACTGAAATTATGTAGGTTTTCAATCATATCATATTGATCAAATGGTTACCGTTCCAAAAATATCGCAAATATCTGAAATTCAGATCTATTCAAATGTTTATTTCTGATGCCCTTTGAGCTTAACATGGAACTTGAAGAAGTAAAGACCAAAACTATTCGAATCAGATTCAGAATGCCAATGTAGATCATTTTCATATAACATATCCAGCACATTAAAAAAAACACCTTAGAATGTCGGTCTTGGTATAAAGTTGGATTTAACCCAGTCAATTTCGTTAAGAATGGTTAACCCATCCATGCTTTTGCTAATTTCATTTTTTTTTCTTGATTTTCTCCTGAGCCTTTGAAATGGCGACAGACAATCTCCCAACTTAAGTTGAAAGAATAATTTTTTAAAGTATATTTTTATATCTCTTCAATTCTGTCAGCTTGGACAAGCAGTGTCTATAAATGAGTTACTGTGACATATTTGACTTCCAGATCCTCGATCATTTCGTGATATAACGAAGTTCTATGCTGTGAAATTGGCCATATTCTCATTACAACCAGTTATGATTGATATTACATTGTACTTATAATTGACAATATGATTCAAAATCAAATCGAGACCACCTTTATTTCATTAATTACGTTACCACTGAGGATAATCTGGTGAATCCTGACAAGTCACGTTAGTTTGAAGGATAATTTGATTTCCAGTGGACCTTGTAATCAAATTATCACGTTTCATTTTACAAGATGTAATTTATTCTACTGGTGCAGAAAAATTTATAGTCAGGTTTATTTAAGACAGACGGAAGCCTACAATTCTCTCTCACTGAAAAGACATGGTAGTTTATTAAGCGTAATAAATAAGTCTCTCGGTTCTTTACCAATCGTAGTTGTACATGTAGTGTTTTCAAATAAATAAAATGTATTTGTTTTGTCCACGAATCAGCTGAATAGCGTCTTTCTTCATCCGTTTTCTGTTTTCCTCATTTTCACACAGCTGGGTATCACCCCGGTAAACGTGAGATCGTCAACTCGGACGCGATCAGCAACGCGGATTGTTGTTTTCATTGCAGTAGGAATATCAGGTGAGAATAGACGGCATATTTGTCTTTTTTTCTGACCATCTTTCTAGAATTTTTTTGTTTAGAAAGCAGTACGTATTTCTTGTCCCGAAGATACACTTACAATGGATATTTGATTGTTTCAAGTCCATTTTGTTCTAGCATTGTGACAACAGTCTAACATTCGAAGCTAAATTTAAGCAAAAACTTTGTATTTCCTATATTAAAAGAATGTTTAAATTACACAACATTATTTTTCATTGTTTTCATTCAAGATTTAGCTCAATAATAGAGTTTATATCTATCCAATAACTTTGAAATATCGTTTTCTTTAGCACATGTCGCAATAATTTATGCGATCGGCAACGATGTAATGAGCGATCGTACAACTTACTATTAATGATAAACAAGCGATCGTGCAACTTTTAAATCAAAATCCCTGAAGACAAAATTTAAGGAAATACTTCGGTTATTTATCATGTTTACTGTCCGATTCTGCTGAAGTTTTTGGCCAGTTATTTTGTCATGGAAATAGAAAATAATTGGTAATAAACGATTACAAAGTTCTCATCGTTGTGACACATTGTTACAGCTCAACGCAATTTTGCCTGGATGTTGACCCACATGAAAAGCTACATTAGTAATTTGTTTTGCGAGTATGGAAATATCTGCTTGTATTGCATCGAGTGCGACCACACGAGATGCAATACGAGCTGAGAAATTCATCCGAGCAAAACTAATTACTAATAGTGTTTTATCGCTAATTCCGTCATTCAACTATACCAGATATATGTTTCTTTTTCCACTGAAATATTTTCTTTGGTTAAACATATTATTTTTGGTTAAATATGGCGCTTTCTTTCTTGGGATTATTTTTGTTCGAAGAGATATTAATACGCTGTTGCTAACATTCCACAGAGATGGTGATATGTTCATATCAGTGCAGTTTGAATTATCGTGCAGTAGAATTATCGTCGCTTGGGAACAATAAAAAATTAAGCTAATTAGCGATAAATGATGTTATCATGACTGTGATCTGAACTCGTTAAATCAATCAAGCAGAAAATATAGGTCAAAAAGACCCAATTTTGCCTGGATGCTGACATTCCATTAAAGATACATACATATACATACCATGTAAAGTGACTTGGACCTAAACTCATCCATAAACTTGAAAGTAAATCAATCAAGCTGAAAATATTGGTCAAAGTACACATAATTTTTCATGGCTGCTGACATACCATCAGAGATGCGTGCTTATGCAAGGTTACATGATCCTACCATGTACACTGATATATATTTTTCGATATTTCTGTTTGCCCATTAATCCATTCCACGATAATATAGTGCAGCAATAAAGACGTCGTTTACTCCTAACAAACATATTTTTTAACTCATTTGGAGTTATGAAAATTAACCACATTTTACGAAATTATGTGTGTATTAATACTAGCAGGTCACTCACAAACTTTACCTAAATTCCTTTGGACTTATTCAGTTTGTGAGTGAGATGCCGGGGTTTAAAAATAGATAATTTCCTTAAACCCAGTGTTTAATCATATATTAAACTCTACACTTCTTGAGGAATGCCGTATTTGCAATTCAGGGAAGATGTAGGTTCTCCGCCAGCCATCCAGGATACAAGATTGGGGATTTCCGTTTTTTTCTACCTTTGCGTCGATAGTTTGCCCATCTCCGAGGCCATCATCAACCAAGTAGGCAAAATTCGAGAACGTTCCTGATTCTTTGATATTTTTAATCACTTTCCTTTGTATATCGTTCCCTAAGTCGCGATTGGTTCGAATGCATTGAATAAGTTTAAAAGCATTTCAGCATGACATTCAACAGAACAGTTTCAATTATTATTATGCGTGTGCATTTTCGTAATTTTGATATACCATATTTTAATACACCTTCCATAAGGCAAAAATAAATGCAATGGCCGAACAAGAGAACAAAACGCATAGTTAATTCCTTTACCGTACATGTAAAAGTAAGGACTATAACCGCTAGTGAAAAGCTGTTCACCTAGACATTTCTTTGGCGTTCACTTATTTAGATTGCATTTTCGTATTCAAGTGAATTCACCTGACAGACCACCACTTGTCACTTTGTGTCCGTCTGTCTCTCCATCTGGCATTAAAAACATAGCATTATCCGCAACTCATCACTGACTTTGTCTCATGTGTATTAACTCCATATCCTTGCTTTCATTGTTTATTTCAGGCTGGACGGTTTGTCTCCTGCAATGTGGAGTCTGTAAAAAGATTCCCCGTGCGAGAAATGTATGCTCTCTATCTTTTTTCAGTTATGGTGTANCTCCGAATTGGATGAAATTTTACAGGAAGGTTGTGTAAGAAGTGGCAAACATGTTTTGAGGCTCAAATTTTTCAAAATGGCGGCCGTTGCCATGGAAATGGAAAAAAGGCGGGAAAATTAAAAGTGCTCAGAATAGAATAAAATTTTACAGGAAGGTTGTGTAAGAAATGGCGAACATGTTTTGAGGTTCAAATTTTCAAAATGGCGGTCGTTGCCATGGAAACAGGGAAAGGGCAGGAAAATTAAAAGTGCTCTGAACTGGGCGAAATTTTACAGAAAGATTGTGTAAAGGGTGGAGAACATGTTTTGAGGATAAAAATCTTTAAAATGGCGGCCGTTGCCACGGAAACGGATAAAAGGCGGGAAATAAAAGTTCTCGAAGTTGCAGGAAACTAACAAAAGATGATGTCGAAATTTGCAGGACTTCTAATATGGGGGTGTTTGGGCGACTTCTGTGTTTGCATCCAAACACAATTATCACTTGTTAATATTGCATTAATGCATGTAATGTGTGAATATATTACCGTTTTATCACGAGGAATCATCTTCTCTTGAGTTACAACAAGAGCTAATTGTAGACATAAATTGATAGTCCGTACACCCGGAGGTTACTTCCATATATTGGTATACGAGGATGTGCATTTTTTTCGGGTCGATTTTTTTTTAGGTTTTGGTATTGATTAGAGGTATCTTTTTAAGTGCATTAGTATCCTTTTGGGTATATATTTCATAAACTGAGTATACTTTCGGGTATACATTTTAAAACAGCCTGATATTTGCTTGACACTAAAGGATAAGAGGATAAAATTTTATCACATAAAATAACTTCTACACCAGCCTGTATTTAACATCTACTTCAAATCTTAGAAAGGAACATGTATGACATCTGAGCTGGTATTTTGTTTTGGGTATATGTATGTATGCTTTGGTATAGATTCGGGTATACTTTTATCTGCTTTCATGGTATTGATTCGGGTAGGGTTCTTATTTTCGTAAATGCACATCCCCGTCAAAATTTTACCAAGTAACCCCCCGACTCTGTACATAACACAATGTACTCATTAATATCGGTAATTTGCATGACCAAGACTGATACAAAAATGTAATTCCAGTATCAACGAACTGGACACTATCGTGAAATTATTTGGTCACTGTGAAGGCGTCACGTGCGGGTTGCTAAGCTGACGTCATGCTTTCTACTATTTGTCGTGTTCATACGCGCAAGACATTGAATGAGGAATGCATTTAAATACCAAAGATTAACTGTGCTTAAATAAAAATTTTAGTTTATTTTAATTTATTTTAGAGCGCTTTTTATCATGTTGGGAATTACCGATAAAAGAAATATAGGAAATTTTGTTTTTGATACGGATTTATCACGGCGTAACGCATCAAGCTCGCCCTAGCGTGCTCACTTGATACTGGCCGTGATAAAGTCCGTATCAAAAATAAAAGGTCCTATACTCCATATTTAAATCGTGCAAAAGATTTTTCATCTAGTGCAAGTACCGTAAGTTTTTATTACTGATATCTTTAGTTGTTCATCATTTGATAGCAGTTTTTGATCAACATTTTTGTGACGTCATGATCCGGAAATCATAGTGGCGTTTATCATTCAACATGTATTACGTCAATTTGCTCTATCAGTCGTTAGTACAGGCGTTTTACCAATGGTTTGTCCTTAGAACGTCCTCAGCTCCTTCTTTCACATTAATTATTTTTGGATGGTACATGTAAGTAATAGCAAAACGGAAACAAAGTCTAACTTATACAGTATTAGTTTCAATTTTAAATTCTGGTGCATAACATGTAAAATAGTGGTAAAATATCATGATAAGAAGACTTTGAAATAAAGTTGTTAAGGAGTATCTCCCTCTGGAAATTCGGTCTGTAGTTCTCTATTTCATAATGCATTTATGGGTATTTTTTTTATACAGAACTCATTTGTAACGGATGATGTGAGTTTTTGAAAAGTTGATTTGAAAATAACTTAAATCCATCTTGTTAGTCAAATGTTTTATCAACAGAATTGTGATCAATCGACAAACAAAGGGTATGACTTATTTAACTAAGTGTTGAAATAACTGTTTGGTTGATAAATTGAAGATAACAAACTGCAAATACATAACTTACAATTAAATTGTCAAAGGAAATTCGTAATTATGAAATACAATATATGTTTACTAGGTATTCAGTCCGCTTACATGGGTAAGATGAATACCACCAATGGAATCGATGCAATGAATAATGCATTGTCTAACTTTTCAACTAGTATTTTATTTCCTTATTATACTTGATCGTTGCCGCATAGCATATATGATATGCTTGTTTTTAATAATAAATGTGATATATGACACTAAATAATTTAAGGATGCATTATGTTTAAATCTTTCAATGTCTGGTTTTGATTTATGGAATGCAATTTTAATATACTTTTAATGTATTAAATTCAAGAGATAAAAATAATGTATGTTTGGTTGATACATTCTTGAAAGCAACCATGTACGTTGTACTTTATCCATGCATTTTCTCTGCCGACTACTAATATTAGGATGGAAAATGTCATTATAACGAAAACATACTTTTGACTCGATCAATACCCACAAAATTACACTCTATTTATAATTATTAGAATAAATAGTAAATATACATTTTGTTAGACGTTAAACAGAAATACGATCTATGAATAATATAAGAGTTTTTTAATTGCTTGGACCTACCACGTTTCTGTAGAGATTTTATCTTTTGTGCATTTACATAGTATCCTATCATTTAATATTGAATAAAAATGTGAAGAATATTTGCAAACAAACACACCCGCTTCGAATGCAGAATGAATGCAGTATACCCTATTTCCCCTATCAATAGCGAGTTATACAGATTTTAATTTTGGATTATTAGAAAAGTATTGACCAGAGAACAGAACAAAGTTTATTGATATCTACCGCTTAATGCCTCTCGGTCGCCAAAATCTATATAAAAAAAATGGTTATCTTTTTTTTAATCTTGGTTGTACAGTATTAGGAATGTGCACTTTTCAATAAAATTACACTTATCGTTTGTAGATGTAGAACAATTTCAATTTCAAATTCAAAAGTTTTATTTCGAACTTTCACACGAGACAGATCATTTAGGTTTACATTTTCTATCGGCAAATAACAAGCTGTGTCACTTTGAATTAGCTTTGTATAAAAAAAAAGAATAGTCAGTTATATTGAATTCAACATGACTCTTTGTGTATTTAGCATAACGTCGTTATATTTGTAGGCTTAATTAAATAAAAGAACTGGAAACTACCGCCCGTCCTTTCGATCTTTAGTATTTGAGAACATCTGTGTTTAAATGTCAGTTGGTACTCATGAAACTTGGTGAGAAGTTAAACAGAAATACGATCTATGAATAATATTTGGTGGCAGGTTAAAATAGTAATCCGATATGATCAACATGTCATAATTGATATCAATACGAGAGCTGAGAACTCACGAAACTTGTTTGACCTAATTTATAAATGTACATAAATTTGTTTTTATAGGAACTGTTTGCAGCGGTTGGTCTGTTTTCAGTCTTTGAAGCATAGGCATGTACTTAAATATAGCATTAAAATGTTAAATGAATTTCTTTTCATTTCTTTGCTTTCCCCCGATGTTGCCATTGTCCTTGGATTGTTCTTTTTAGACTGACGGTTCGGTTCTCAATTACTTCAGACCACTTTTATATGTGTATACATTTTCCATTACACAAAATTAAAATCTTAATTATGCGTTCTCTCTTACATTAATGGCAATTATATTGTCTTCCCATAATAATATCAAACATGCTTAAGATGAATAAATCCTAATAAGTCTGTACGAAAGAACTTTCCATTGCAAGTAAGGACTTATTTTATTACATATTTGGATATCAGACCATTAAGTAGACAGTTTTTAACTTCCCACTATATCTGCCATCTCGCGAGGTAAAATGAAAGTACAGAATGTTTGTGTTGATGCGCAATATGACAATTAACTTCTTACATTTCTTCTTAGTGTCTACGACCTTTCAATAATAGCTACCGGACACCACTGCAATGGAAGGGAGGTTTAATGAAACATAAAACCGGCTAAACCCACCATTTCTTTTGAAAGGCCCGTAAACCAAGTCAGGACCATTGCGGTTGAAAATTTTTTCCGATAGTTTTTGCAACTTTTTTACCTTTAGCCTTTGATTTCGGTTCTTGACAAGTCTATTCAGTAATTTTGTCTCTCTTGTTTAGATCTCATTAGGGAATATATTTGATGATTCGAAACAAGGCCGTATATATACGAGTCTCCTGATATATTTTGGTGATTACTAAATTATACTCTTTAACAGCCTAGGTGTAAAAACAATGACCATTCATTTAAAAAAATTAAAAAAAACAAACAAAAAAACCAAACAAACATACAAAACTAAATAAACAAACAAACAAACTGCTTAACGCAACTTCGAAATTGTTCGTCATTTCTTAATTATGATCTGTATAAAGTTAATATAGTTGCAAGTCCAGCTTGTAAATGCGGATTTGCTCGAGAAGATACTTATCATTTCTTTTTCATTTGTACCCTATACACTGATATTCGAGAAAATCTATTTGAAAGCTTAAGTTCCTTATCACTGGAAATAGACCTTGATCTCTTAACTAAAGGAAATAAAAACTTGTCGATGCAAGAAAATATTAATATCTTCAAAGAAGTTTATAAATTTATCAAAGGATCCAAAAGATTTCTGATCGTTTAAATGCTTCTTGTTTCTGATGATGCACCCATGTACCTTCGGGTTTATACAAAATTTTTAGATGTGAATTAATTTTTGAATTTTCAACTTTTTCACTTGTTTTCTTTTTTTCATTTAAAACCCTTTACCATGTATTTCATGTATAAACATTATTATTAATTTTAATTTTGCATGTTCCTTTCTATGTTAATATAAATACTGTTTTGTAACAAATATTATGTATGGGAGCGGACTACTTAGGTTGGAAAAACTTGTGTCCAATCCCTTTTGTTATATTTATCGCAAATAAAATTATTATAAACTTTAAAAACACACAAACCCCCCAAAAAGAAAGAAAAAAAGCAAGACTTTTTGATTTAAGTCTTTAGCAAGACACTCATACATTAAATATTATATTCATTAGATTTATATTACAAAAAATACTCAAGTTGCATAAAAAACAGTAAAAACCCTTATGCTGTATACATGTTTCAAGGAGTAACCTCTCATCAGCAGCATTAGACTGAAATAATATGGAAAGCCATCATCCAAAAGTAGTCAAAAAAAATATCGAAATAGAAGGCCAAAACCAGTACCAAGGACATCTACTGAGTGCCATACATGGAATGAAGCCTAAGTATTTTATAAGCGGTTAGAATTTCGATAATAACAGGAAATTTCTATTAAACGCAAGGTAATTTTTTCATGTCAGACAATTCTTACCATCGAGCTGGTGAATACCCTTATATTTATTACGACTTGTGCATGAATATTCGACTGTTTATAAAAATAATGTGGGAAATGTTGATAAAATGGAAGCAAGTGAAAGAACAAACCCCTGAGATTTTGAAGGGGATTTAAAAAGTAAATACAATGTACCGTATTAAAACATTTTCTTAAGTAAGTCATCCGTTTAAGGCTCTCATGGTAAAACTAATTAAGCAATGGAGCAACGCTTTTATTGTTGTTCTTCATCTTGAAGTCACCATGAAGCCTTTAACAATAGGCTTAACTTATACCTCATAGCAAGTTCAAGACGGCCCATAGCACCTGTGTGAGCGGAATTCATTGCTAGATGTCAAGCAACGCTATATCGATGTCTTTTCACATGTTTATCAGTAGATGCAGATCAACGGGTAAAAACCCGATTTCTTCGAAAAAAGGTTGAACTTTATAAAATTGTTTCGAAGTTTTACCACTCTTCTCTATAATTTAAAAAAAAAACATTTAATAAAAGTCATTTCACGAAGAAGTCAACTTGACATCATGTGGTAAGAAAAAAGTAGAAACCGGAGATTTGATTTAATATGGCCCCGATAGTCTGACTATCTGAATGGGTTATTCCTCATTATATAACATATAAGGACAAATATCCCATTATTCAAGCAGTATATCTCTCAATCGGAGTGTGCCTTTAAATATTTTGTATCAAAGTTATTTCAGTTGATACAAAAACATAAAGTTATACATGCGTCATATATGATAAGAACGCAGTTGACACATGCAGTTTATAAGGTGCACATTGTTAAAGAATAATCGTTTCATTCACGGTAGGTTTTATGTTTACCTGTCCTTGGCTCTACCCTTTAATTATATTTGTCAAGTCCGGAACTCCATTGAAATAAAAGTGAATTCACGTACCTTCAGATGAAATGAGGAAAACAATAACTAGTTGAATTATCCATATAGAACGCTGAACCAACAGGTAGTACAGTTCCATGACACTACTTCCAACATGAAATACTTTATAATCGTTGGCACGTTTCTTGTCGTTACTTTTTCAACAGTAATAGTTCTCCCTGGAATAGTTAAAATTGATAGTTGTCCATCCTTTCAAATAGATTAACCACGACTGAGTCGGACAATTTCTCTTCAGGGTCTTGTTTCAAATAACTATTGCTTCAACGTCCATGAAGAATGATCATCACTATGATAGCAAATTATTTAATTCTACTTTACAAGATGTAAAATATCAGCCTCGTACGACATTTTCTCTGTAAAAAATGACTTTGGACATTGTAACTGTCAGGGAATAAATTCATCCAGAATCGATACTAATTTTTCACAGAAATGTGAATATTCCACTGAGGATGTATTTGTTAACACTTCGCTACTAGTGATTTCTCATTAATCCACTTGGCTTTCTAATTGCTCTTCTAACCATCAACTTAAAAATCAATTAATTTGCATCAATATTGATAGCGTTTGCAATTATCAAAGTATCCTCTTCTCAGATTCTAATAAACCACTGACTGGATTAAAGAATAATAAAATATCACTATTTAAGCGCACATTTGATCAGACAATATAAACTCTTCATGGTTTGTACCGTTTCAACGGTGCACTCTGAAATATGAATAAAAGTGAAAAACATTAATTGGTTTTCAAATCGAGATATTTGTCGAATAAGTATTGCGTGTCAAGTGATAGCTCCTGATTGTTGAGTTAATTAGTAATACCGAACACTCTAAGTGTTTTATTTAAACAACATTTAAAGTATTCAAATATTTAAATATGGTAAACATAGAAGACTGTCTCGGGTGTATTTTAATCCCGTTTTAGATTGTAAAGAAATATGACTCTTTAAGCTAAAATTTGATTGACATGAATAAGACCATAAATTTCATTAATGATTAAGTTCTTTTTTGTGTGTAACAGGAAAATAAACGAAAATATTTTTTTTAAAAATGCACATACTACTGATTTAAAGCTCAAAGAAAATGGAAGAAAATGCATAGAAGTAACACAACAAATACTGAGTGAAGATTTTTATTCAGTTTTCTTTTACAGCTACAATGGTTCAACGCAACAGTATTTGCCTTAAGATGAGAAATACCATTTGTGCTATGTTCATATCAAGCAAGCAACCACTTGACAAAATATGGCTTGTATAATAGTAATTTATACCAGAGGTCCCCGAGGGTATTCATCAGCCAAATAGTCAGACTTGTCAGACACGAACATGTTTTACCTTGCGTGCTATAGACATTTATCAAACTTCTATCTAAGCTTCATTCCGTGTATGGCACTCGGTAGATGTCCTTGGTACTGGATTTGTCTTCCTATTTCGATATTTTTGGAAATGAGTACTTCTTTCTGGACTACTTTTGGATTATGGCATTCTATATTATCTGATTTTAATGTTGCTGATTAGAGGTTACTCATTAAAACACGTGTACAGTATAATGAAATTTACTGTTTTTATGCAACTTCGGTATTTTTTGTATTATAAGTACAAGGAAGCGTAAACACAGTATTAATTTGATATCACAATAGATTATCTCCAACAAACAATTTGAACAATAATATTTTTATGACCGCGAGAGAAATTTCAACAAGTGTCCCAAAAAATTAAGCCTGCTACATTTGTACTATCCATGCATAAGAACAACAATAAAAGTGTCGTTCCATTGCCTGTTTTGACATTTATTTGTAGACTTTGTCTCATGTTCATTTACTCCATATATATCCATTCATTGATTATATTAGTAGGCCATGTTATCTACAAAACAAAAGATCCTAATCAGGAACAAGTCAAATCTGAAAGAAGTGATCAGAAAACTAAATACTTGGCATAGTCAATTGTAAGCACACAAGACCGTTACATTTATCAACTAACAGTATTGTATAAGTAACAGTCGAACTACAATTTTCTCTGTTTTTCCTATCCCCTACATCTTCACCTGTAGCAGGCACATTGAAATGCAAAGTAGTTCATTGGAACAATTTTTCATCACAAATTTTCTATTTCTTTGAGTCTGTGCATCCTATTACCTAGATAGTATAATGGTTGTTACATGTACATTTTTAAAAAATGCAACATGTTTTTCACATTTCTATTTCTTACTGCACCTGTTAAGGACGTCGATGTAGGTAACATTCAATACTTATATCGCCTTACATATGTACACAATGTATATAAATTCAACAATAGCCGAAATAAAATATTTTTGCTTGTATGTAATTTAGAAAAAAAAAACATAAAAATATTCCGGTTTTATTTACATTGTACTTTCGGCTTAGAGTTTAAACTGATAGCACACTAACTGTAATTGGATTTAAAAAAAACGCTCCATTTTCTTTAAAATCGAGCTTTACCAAAAAAGATGTCTTTGAAGGTCCATCTCCTGTTGAACACTATGACAAACGGGTGACCGATATATTGCATCGTTTTTAAGTGAGGACTTTCTTCATTGCAATTGAATGCTCATGAAAACACGTTTGAATAAAAAATCAAATAAAAGAAATTGAAAGAATAAATTAGTACTCAAGGCTGATATTTTGAACCAGAATAACCGGTAGACATACGGTGAAGCAAGACGCTAGGCAAATGCCAATGAACAAGCGTCTTGAAAACAAACCATTTCTATAAATATGCAAACTTATCGGCTTATCAATAATATACTTATCCGTTTATTTAAGTTGAGACATATTCTACGTCTAAAATATTCGCTACGGTAGTTTAAACCACAGTACATAAAGTTCAAAAATAATTAATTAAAAATATAATAAAAGATAAAATGACGCAAAGATTAAAAAAAACATGTACCATTCATATATTTGTCTCGTAAGCGAATTAAAGACTTAGAAAAAGTATGATTTGTCCCAATTGAGTATTTTCTTCTGCTTAAATGGTATACATGTAAGTAAAAGAAAAAACAGTTTCTTTAGCTCTCAAGTAAAACACAAGCCTTAATTTTGTTAAATGTGATTTTTTTGTCACCATACAAATTACAGTAAGTTATTAAATACGATAGTAGCAGTTGTAAATTTAAATTAATTAAAAATCCTCTCGAGAGATTTCAATTATTACGTTTGGTTAGCCGATAATTTTATTTTGTGAGCTGAAGATCCTCTTACATATGTATTTTTAAACGTAATCAGCTTTAGAAAAGGGTTAAAAATATTAATAGAATCACAACTGCCATTGCAACCAATTTTGACTATTTTGTAATAAATACTCATAAGTACGCTTCGACCAATTAACTATCATGTATGTGGAGAAGATATTTAGTTCGTTTGCTCGTCCGTAGGTAAAGTTTGTGATTATCCATTTATTGTTCATTTGGGCAAAAAGGGGGAAAAAAAGAAATAAAAAAGAAAAAAAAGAAAAAAGAAAACGAGACAGCCAACCAGAGGTATTGTTACAAAGACGGACTGAATACCCCTAAATACCCCAAACTTCGTTTGCAGGAGTGTAATTACTATCAACTCTTTAGGGATATATGCAAAAGGAAAGAAAGGAAAAATACCTAGAAAAAGGTGATCTGATGATCACAAAAGATACCCTCCATAGGCAATCATTATTTCAGTAGTTGCAAGAATTCTCTCACAAAGCAAACTGAAGCTATCATCCGGAAACCATAAAATTTACAGGTTGTGCCAAAATCAAGGACAATAACTCTGGAACGCGAAATTCGATCACCGTCAAAATCGTTCTTGACCTGTATTTTATGAATATAATTATTGTCCTAAAATATTAAATTGCTCCTTCAAAGCAAACTGAAGTTATCATCTGGAAACCATAAAATTTACAGATTTCGCCTAAATCAAGGGCAATTACTCTGGAACGCAAAATCCAATCACGGTCAAAATCGAGAATAGCAAAGTTGCAGAAAAACTGTAAATTTCATTATGCTGTACACGTGTTTCAAGGAGTAACCTCTCATCAGCAGCATTTAAATTAAGTAATATGGAAAGCCTTAATCCCCAAGGAGTCACAAAAAGAAGTACTAATTACCAAAAAAATATCGAAATAGGAGGTCAAATCCAGTACCAAGGACATCTATCGAGTGCCATACAAGGAATTTGGATAAAAACAGTAAATTTCTCTAAAACGCAAGGTAAATTTTTCATGTCAGACAAGTCTGTCTATGGGGCTGGTGAATACCCTCGGGGACCTCTGGGCCACCAGCACTGGCATCGACCCAATGGTTTCAAAATACAAGAATACTGAATACCAAAATCGATCTTGACCTGTATATAATGAATAGAAACATTATCCCAATATATTAAACTTTTCTTTCAAAGCAAACTGGAAACGAAAGTGTTACGGGCGGACAGACGGTCAAGAGGAATCCTATATACGCCCACCTTTAAAAGGTGGGGTATGAAAATACTAAAAAGAGAAACAAGACAACAGTTAAAGCATAAAGGACTTAAGTGATAACTACTCATGAAAAAAAGTTTTTCATGTCCGTTTTATGGGACTAATGAATACATACATCTTTGTAGTAAAACAAATGTGAGTAATACCTTTTATTTTGTAAATTATTCATATTTCATATAATGTCTTAAAAATTAAACAAAGTGTTTATACTACTTTCATGCTTGTATTTTATCATACCGAAACATATTCTTTTATTAAATGATAAGGAATTTTGGTTTTCGCTGATTGGTAAAGACAGCAATTTCTTGCTTGTACCTAAGAGTGAGTAGAAATCACGCGAGACTACTCGGGATCTTTACTCGACCAACCAGAGACGTCATTTGCTTATCAAACAGCTAATCATTTGCGCATTGTTACTAGCATTGGTCTGTGTTGTGTGAAATCTGTTGCATACACATGGAAGAAAAATTTTACAAACACAGAATTATAGAAAGGGATTCCATCAATACTGAAAAAAAAAAACGTTACCTTGAAAAAGTTAGGAAATGGGGTACATTGTAAATGTCAAGAAGACAACATCCAATCTCCAGGTTAAAACTACCCAAAACAAAGCATCTATGGGTCATCGTACGGTCTTCAACACAGGGAGGAACCTCACACCATATAGAAAGCCATAAATGTCCCCCAAAAAGTAAAAAAGTGAATAAATCAATGGAAACAAACCACATCCAATAACCCGTATATATTTACAAGCAAATATTGTGAAGGGAATAAAAATCCACAGCACGGAAATCGTTGTTTTAAATGACACCGAGGAAAGTTAAAATATGTACGATGCGCAAGTAGTGAAAAGAAATTTGATCGTCATTGCACCTGGTATTAACTGTTTTCTACAATGAAATTTAAAAACAATGTTTTTGTTGAATATATAATAATATATACTGTTTTACAATTATGAAAATTTTAGTTTTTTTACTTACGTCTGAGAACAAGTAAGAACAATGCTGTTCAGGCAAATAAAAAAAGCAAATTCCTTATACATTTAATAAAGCATTTGACTTTAAATTTCGGTCTGCTCATAAATATAAGGACCTGGTCAAGGATTAGTTAACCTCGGCCACTGGACTAGGTCAACCAATGTTGACCAGATCTGTATAGTCACGAGTAGACCTCATTTAAAATCAATAATTGTATATCATTATTTTCATATATTTTTAGAGTCCAGTGATTAGTTCAATTGTGGTCACACGATCTTGTATATTTCTTAGAGTTGACAATAAATCTAAGAATTTACTTTACGTATTGACCTCTGCTAAAAATAGATCAGTTTTACATATAACTAAATACCGAAGTCACTGTGAATTTAAATTCTGCATATGCGCATTTCGACAATATATGTCTCTTCAGTGCAGATAAAATCTAAACGTTTGGAAGACCATAAACTCAAAGATATGTAAAAACATTATCATTAAGTATAAGGGTTAAAAGACGAATTGACTTAAGAATTGAATTTACATGTTGACCTGAGACTGAAAATAGATTGTTAATTTAAAGTTACTTTTATTAAATTGCAAAATGTCTTAAATATTATTGGTCTTTCTCTAATTTCTAGCAAATATAAACACCTCCTGACTAGTTGGTTATCAAAATGATAATCAACATGGGTATTAATTGATCTCAGTTGGCGATTGGTCAATCATGTAAATGTCTCGTGTCAGTTTCTGGAAATAGTGCAACCGGATGTTGATGAAATTAACATCTGCATCATTGTTTAGCGAAACGGTTTTTGCATTTTTATGACAACGATAACTCAATTTATTGATAATATGACATTTTTATCAAAACTATTATATTCAACACCCCTTTCAATGAATGGCGCAATGATACACATAACAACGATGATAGCAACAAAATGGCGCCATACTTGAGACTGGAGACTACGGAGCATCCTCAATAAACACCAGGGGCGCCACTGTCCGGATGCGTAATTTTGTAAATACAAATCTGGTACCTTACTATAGAACACAGGTAAGTGAGAAGTGTTCAACCAGTCTCACAAGTGCCGTCCCAAAAAGAGCGTCGTCTAGTGTTTATTGATGATGCTAGCTTTACTTCAAATAAACTGAGTAGAAATTAGAGAAACAATATCTAACATTGTTTTCCGGTTTATTACGACAATTTCTCACATCTCGATAGTTAAATTTTCACATTTAAAGTTCTCGGATAAACCTCGAACTTTAAAATGTGAAAATTTAACTATCTCGATGTGAGAAATGTACGTAATAAACTGGAAACAATGTTAGAGACTATATGTCTATTTCAAATATACAAAACAGGCGTATATTCAGTTCCATGAATCTATTAGAAAAATATAGATACAAAAAAAAATCGCGAATCAGCAAATATTTCATATAAAATTGAGATTTATTAACTTAAGTCTCTATGAAAATTCGTAAATTTGGAAAATAATAAAACTATTATAGCCTATGAAATTCGGTCAATGAAGAAATTTATTGACATGCGAAAGGTATATTGACACTCGGACTACGTCCTCGGTCAATATACTTGTCTCATGTCAATAAATTTCTGCACTGACCTCATTAATAGACTATAATTGTATAGTATTGGAAGAGGACTTTTATAATGTTGGTGAAACTTACGTGCAACCACATCGCCTATGATTTAGCAAATCAATATCTTTAAATCAAGTGTTTATATTTTACATTTATTCAATAATAATGAATTTCCATATTTTATGCCAAAGTATGTCCATAGATTAGAATACATAATGCATAACCCGAAGAGCAGTGCATTACGATTTCTGACTTGGGACATATGTTGATATATATTGCATGGAATATCCACTATTATTTTCATTACTACTCTAAATGTTATTTTTCTTCAAATTTTGAATATCATTTCATGTAAAATCAATATTTAGGAAGCTGGAAATTCATGTATTTCAACCTGTTCAATCAGAAAAATAAGCTAGTTTAGTTGTTATGCAGACAACCACAAAAGGACCATCTATGGTATTCAGATATTGCAAAAGCACCGAGTTGACTAAGAATGACATTATTGTAAATTAAGATGAAAGTCCCCCCCTCCCACAAAATGCATAATCAACGTTCAATATGCCATTTAAGAGTGTTAAATGCCAATGAATTTTACTTCAACATAATAAATTCTTTTTAAAGATATGTAAAAATAGTAGAATTGTAATTTTAATGAAAGTTTCTTACATGGAGAGTTATAAAAAAATCAGTTTATGGCTGTAAAACAACAACTTAGTTTATAATTGGTTGTATTACAGTTTGTAAAACAAAAACTTTAGTTTATAATTGGTTGTATTACAGTTTGTAAAAAAAAACTTTTAGTTTATAATTGGTTGTATTACAGTTTGTAAAACAACAATTTAGTTTATAATTGGTTGTATTACAGTTTGTATACCAAAACCTTTAGTTTACAATTGGTTGTATTACAGTTTGTAAAACAAAAACTTTAGTTTATAATTGGTTGTATTACAGTTTGTAAAACAAAAACTTAGTTTATAATTGGTTGTATTACAGTTTAATTTATGCTTTGTAACATATTGAGAAGGTAATGTAAAACAATTTGCTCATCAATTTATCAGTTGCACTGCTAAATGTATGTGATAAAAAAATCCCTTGATTAAAGCAATCAAGATAGGTACATAATAAAATTATTGTTTTCTTCACTAAAGGCACAAATCACTGTTTGATTATATAATGTAACGTATTCAAATGGATATTTTTCATCTTCAGACGATATTTGCAGTATATATAAAGAAAATTATCAATATTTGTGCGTAAAGGAGGTATATATTGTAACCCTTGGAAAACGATTTTTGAAATGAGTTAATTTTGTCATACTCCAAGGAAATGATCCCGTCACAATGGTTCTTAGATGGTCGCCTACAAAAAGGTATCCAGTAGGACCGTGCCTCATCTAAGATGGCCACCAGCGGGGAAAATATGTTGAATAACTCAATGGAAATGACATTCAAAGATCTTCTTATAAACAAACTTGAACAAATTGCTCCTTTGTTGGTCCTTTCTAAAAGGTATCCGAAATGTCCGTTCCTTGTCCAAAATAGCCCCTATAGTTTTAACATTGGAGTCTATAGAGAAGACATTCAAAGATCCTCTTCTCAGAAACTACCAGTCCAATTATTATCAAACTAAGTCACAATGGTATCCAGGAGGTCATAATTTTTCCATATGGCCGCCAGCGGGGAACATAAATTTTACATTGGGCCATATGGAAAGGACATTCAAAGACCTTCTTCTCAGAAATTTCAAGTCCAAATATAACAAAAGTTAGTCATAATAGTCCATAGATGGTCCCCTGCAAAAAAGGTATCCGCCAGGTCCGTGTCTTATTCAAGATGGTCACCAGCGGGAACATAGTTAATATTGAATTCCATTAAAAGAATTTAGTCACTGAAACCACTTATCCACTTGGATTACAAAAGTCCTCGGGTGAATCCTTCAGAATTTGCATCTTGCATATCCAAAATGACCTCAGCAGGGAATATAGTTTCAATTCTGGAACCTAACTGAAAATTCATTCATATATACATTGTATGTCAGCCATGGTCCAGGTGAGCGACACAGGCTCCCGAGAGCCTCTTGTCTAGTTTAAACCACATTATAGCACGAATTTTATTCACCTAGACACATGCAAATTTGTTTGTTTTATTTTCTCAACCTTAACAAACACTTTATTTACAGACAACCACCGCTGCATATGGACTACCTTCGGTGCTGGCTGAAAGCCGATTTCATTTGGAAACTTGCAATATCTAAAATTTTGTAAATTTTGTTAAAAAGTATGGAGCATCGATATCTCCCTCACGCAAAGCTTTATCCTTGGCCAATTTTCTCTTTCCATTTAGATAATATTTGTTCTCTATCAGTTTTTAAACATTTTTTGAATTTATGGTCTTCTAAAAGTTTGGATTTTATCTGCACTTAAGAGACAAAAGTTGTCGAAATGGCCATATGCAGAAACTAAATTTGCAGCGACTTTGGTATATAGGTATTTGCACGCACTTAACGACATATCATAATCATTTTATAATAGAAAATGTCTTATCTTCAGGACAAGTCTGACAAGGTGATAAAACGGATACAACTATTTTTCAAGGAAAGGATAAAGAAACCAAATACCTAGGACACTTCATGAACAAATAAAGGGATATGGAGTAAATGTACATGGAATAAAAAATCCCTATAAATACATGGTAAAATTAAGTATATGGAACAACGCTTTCATTGTTGTTCTTTATCTCGAAGTCATCATGAGGCAACAGACTCTTTGTAATATCTGCATCAGACTCTTTATTACCATTGACTGAATCCATTTACAAATTAGTTACAACACGATTTATTGTAATGTTAGATTTCGGCACGTTCCTATTATTTTTCAACAGGTTTTTGATAAACAAAAAAATCAGCGTCTGTCTGATTCTGTTGGGAAAGAAGATGTTGAACTTGCTTCATTTAAAGTCTTTTAATTAACATGTTTCAATGTTTTCTAATGATCGGTTTGTCAATACACATGCAGTAAGTAAACAGATTGATAACGAAAATTGATTTGTGATTAATGTCATTCATCTATGGATAAAACCAGAAAAAACATCTTTGGAGAAAGACTGTAATAAGTGAACAGATTATAACGTGAATATCACCGGACATAATAGGATAAATATTGTCTGACTTTCACAAGTGTCTGTCATTATCCAACATTAAACACATGATTGTATGTTTCAGCTTGGTTTTTATTGGATGACATTCCTTGAATGTCAACATATAATTGGAAAACTAACATGGTATACCTGTTGTCATGGTAATCGACAACGCCATTACACAAGATTGCGCGGGTAGCCATATGCCTCCACCACACAAGAACCTTCAAAACCCAGAAATTATGAACGTAACTAGCTTCTTATGATGTATTGATTACAACAAGCCTTCTAAACATTCGCAAAAGCAATAATCAAAATGTAATAGTTAGCATTTCAAGCACTCCACTTTCCATTTGAATGGACAGGCCTTCCCCTTCTAATGTAGATAAATCAAATTAATGAAATCAAAATATTTTAGCCCCTATTTAAAAAGTGAGGAGTTCCCCTTATTATAAAAGTAATACGTAATGTTGAAATCAAAACATTCAGAGTCTTCTTTTTCAAAAAATAGGCCAGATGTTTCCCTCTTTAAGCTAGTTTATATATATTGATGGAATAGTAAAAATAATATGCATAAAAAAATTTTCCCTCAAATTTCAATGTTCTGGCTTGGTTTCCATGGCAACCAAACTCTTCGTTATACATTGATCCATTTCAGACCACCATTCAAACAAATTTTGGACACGGGTTCCACTTATATTTAACATATTCTGAAATCAACACATGTTTGAAAACAACTGCTGTCACTGAAAAGGTATGTATTGTTGCTTCGTAGAATCCCTCAAGTAATTTGTCATTGAGAGATGGATTTTTTGTAATTTTAAGATTTCATTCTGAGAATTTTGCAAAATACACAAAAATATTGAGTGCTTCTGAACATTAAGTTAAGCAGTCAGGGGCATCACCAAAAAAAGTTATAAATTTTATAACCATTTTCAGTTATTTTCATTTTCAATAAGTAATGGAAAATGGTTATTTTTGAATTTCCTTTGATCTTTAAATCCTGATTGTGGCCATAATAATTTTTTCTCATTTGTGTTGGTATTTTTCTTTGATAAATTAACATTTCCTTTATAATTTGAAAGCATAACATCTGATATGCACCATCAGGAACATGGTACCCATGTTGGTCAAAGTCAAGCCCCCAAGGGACTTTAAATGCCAATTAAATGTTCATTAACTTATATGAGCAGTTCATTGATAATTAAGATGTTTTACTTCATCAATATCTTTTGAAATTTACATAAACCATGTGGTTTTGTTGTTCAAGTTTCTTGAATCAGAGCTTGATGAAAATTTGACATGTTGTAGAAGAAATAACCAATTTTAGTTATTTTTGCAATTTTCCCTAAGGGAGATAATTCAAAAATGGAAAAATATAACCAATAAAGGTTATTAAATTTATAACTGTTTTTGATGATGCCCCTGACTGTTAAGTACTTCCCTTGGTTTTATTGTATTCCTTTAAAAATTAGCATTTTGTATATCATATCTTAAAATTAAAGTCACCCACAAAAATGTGTGTTAATATGTAAAGTGCAATTTGTCATAATAAATGAGCGTTTTTTATGAACAATAGAACTTCTCCAATTATTTTTGTCATTAACCAAATGAAGTTTAAAATCCTGTTTTTAAATTCAAACACGATATGTGTTAATTATTCGAAAAGTGTCAGTCAGATATTTCTCGAAAGATTTGCAACTGCGTAACAATGTTGAAATATTCAAAGTCTCATAACTCATACAAAATTTTGCAAATCGAAATGGCGATGAGGTATAATCTAGAACATATAATGACTAATGATCCTGTAAAATAAGAATGAAATCTAAGCCGCGGTTTCTCAGGAGTTGCGTCACAGAGAAAGTATGGCATACGGACGGACGGATGAGCACACAGACGAAGACCATTACTAAATTGCACCGTCGCGGTGTTGCAGGCGACAATAACATCAAGATTGTGAGACAAAGAAAGCTAACATTGTCACAGATTTAACGTCGTGAGGGCTATTAAACGAAATATAGCTAGGTAATTTTAGGTTACAGTCGGGGTATATCGCATGATCCGTCTAAAACCTGAATAACGTAGAATGTGGGCAATAGCAGTGAAAACATTTTATGAACAGTTTCACTCTTTTTGTGAATTAAACCGTTTTCCGTCGGAAAATCAGGTTATAAAAATGGAGAAGATAGCGGGCGGGCGAGCTGCACTGAAATGGGTACATCAATCATCCGGAGCATATCTCTTAGCAGATTTTTGCTTGTATATTTATATCCTACACGTATAGGTAATTTGTTCTCTGTCAGCTTTTTACACAATTTCAGTTTATTTTTTCCAATTGATACGGACGAGACAGGCCATATGGATATCCATATGCAGAAACTATGACAAACACGATGACTTACTCATTTTTTAGTTTCTGGTTTAAACCACTAACAAAGCTTTCAATTCCAGGGTAGCTACTCCGGGTACTAAAATATATCGGTTTAGGCTCCGACTTTTAAGTTAAAACATGGATTGAATTAAATTCACGAAACCGAGTATTAAAATCATATGTCGAGTACTTATTAAACTTCAGTTATGTCGAAAGAAAAGTATTAATAATTAAAAAGTCAATTGTTCAGAGAACAATTGCAAGGTCTTTCACCAGTTTTCATCATGATTACATGTTATTATTTTGATTTTATTGTCAATCCTTGTCGAAAATATGATGTAAACAAGAGTTTTGAACTTTTTCAACTACATTTAATCACCTATCTCTTACCTTTTTGGTGATTTTACTGAAAAAATCCCCAAAATTGGCTATGACCTTGACTTCTGACCTTAATGACCTCTGATCTTGTGCTCAAAATGAAGGTCTCTTCTTACTGATTAATTTGATATGTTACTTGACTATACTATCTGTAACAGTTTAGAACTTATATGTGAAACCGCATTTTCCAAAACGCGTCAAGAGCAATAACTCTCTAGGGAGTCATCGGAGAGGTTCGGTCCAAATAAAACAAATATAGCCCTTGACATGCTGAACATTTTTGCTGATATACTTTTTCAGCTATCTTTTATGTTTTCTGAGTTTTATCCCCTAACAAGGTCAGAGGTCAAGGTCAAAGGTCACCGATGACCTTCAACTTGGTACTCAAATTGAAGGTCTTTTCTTACTGATCACTTTAAACATATATGTTTACTTTATTATCTGTAAGCGTTTAAAAGTTATTCGCGAAAAACCGATTTACCAAAACGCGTCAAGGGCTATAACTCAAAAACGGTTCATCGCACAGTTTTCGTTCTTTGAATTAAATGTAGATCTCAAAGAGACGAGTATTTTTGCAATATAATGTTTTCAGAAATTTTTTATCGTTTCCGAGATATCGCGATAACAAAATCTTAAATGGCGGCCATTTTGAAAATGGCGGACAAAACAATTTTTTGACCTCGGATTTGTAATCAGGACTATGAAAGCTACCTAGAAACCAAATTTCATCCAATTCCGATAACTTTGAGAAATTTGCATATTTAGGGGTCAAAAACGCGTAACCAGGGTCGCGACCCAAAATTTTTTTTTTTGCATGACAAATCATCCTGAGGATGATTGCAACATTTTCCCTACCTCAGATTTTTTATACTGGTTACGGCCCCTAACAAGGTAAACTGTGTTAGGGGAGATAACTCCGTTACTAAAACAGACCATATCAACGGGGTGATTTATGACACTAAGTATTGAAATGATATGTCGCGTAGTTTTTAGGCAACGACCAGCGGAAAAATAATAATAATAATAATAATAATCAGAATTACAAGAAGGTCTTTCCGGCCGTGTCGTGAAAGACCTTAATAAACTAATAATCCGAAGAATTACAGTAACGTTTTTTCTGTTGTGAAAGACCTTATTATAACAAAAAGATATTGCACTTTTTTTGAAATATTCATTTTTAAAGAGTGTTCATGAAATGCCAACGGTTGTGTTGTGTGTGGGATATACCTTTTTTAAATTCTTGTAAGACTATTATTTTTATTCATTTAAACATTGCTGTTAATATAACTCATATCGATTTTTTTCACTTTCGAGAATGAAGGTTCGGAAATATTGTTGTCTTGATTTCCAAAGCCGAAGATGTCGATTGTGGCATTAAATGTGACCTCCTCATACGTCTTGAATTAATGGATTTGATTTAGTTGTAGAATAGTTGGATATAGTCTGTACTGGTTGGTGGAATTTTGATGCTTGTTCCTACTTTAATTTATAACTTTCCAGAAAATGACAATCCCTTATAGTTTTTTTTAAACTTTGGAATACATTTTTCTGCATTTGAAATTCTTTGCTATCCAATATATTGTTTTCAATTAGCAACCAAAGATTTTAATTTGTCAAAGAAAAATAAAACATTTTCTCGTTATCGGATCCCAAAAGTTTAAAATTCCATTCCATTTTTTGTAAATCTCAAGAACTTCTCAAAGACAACAAAAAGCTTAGAATTCTATCCCGCTAGGTAGTTAAAACAAACATACTTCCTCATTATTTAATTCCCCCTCCCCCAAATTTTGGTACATTTTTTGATAATCTTAAAGACCAGTAATATTTGGGATTCGACCCAAACTAACAACAATATACTCTTTAATTCCTCATACTGCAAAAAAGTGGATTTTAACACACGTAGCGTCGATAAAAACATGCTTCAAACATTGAGGGTGGGCATCACAGTTGTTTCCAACAGTTATTACTGTGGTATTGGTTGGATTTTTTCCGACATGTGTGGTGTACTCCATTTTATTGATTAAATGTTTTATGAAAGTGCACTTATTACAACAGCGTATTACGAAATTACCGTTTGATTACTGCATGCAATTCAACATGTGTAATCTCATTGATAACCAAATAGAAGGATGACTATTCATGCATACATTTAACTAATGATCTTTTCCCAAAGCAACCAGGACTGTCAATCACTTTTTATATATGTATATTACTGGACCAAATCTAATTTAATAGTAATTGTTTGCACTTAAGAACTCATATCTTAACAACGTGTTAATTAGTACTAGGGTTACAAGTATTTTTGTTAAATTTGCAACCAATGCAGTTTATGGAAAATGTGAAGATTGCATACAACAGACAGAAGCAATGTAGTACATGTATAACAACGGGAGTCATCAAAACCATTCAAATGACCAACAAGTGTAACAAGCGAGTTGATTTGGATGAACGACCAAGATTTTGTCTCGAATGTTTATTGCCCGAACCGAAAAAGATCTTAATATTCTCAACAAATTAAATTAACATTTGCCACGACGAAAGACAAGCGTGAAACTGTATATCGAAAATATATTTGTCACATTTTGAAGTGTTAATTTTGAAAAACTAGTTGCTATACCAATGGGAACGAATGGTGCACCACTACTCGGCTACTTGCAGACTTGTTCTTACACTCCTACGAGACTGAATTTCTTAAGGGACTCAAAAAGGTTCAAAGAATGAAAGATGCTATATCTTCCAATCTCACTTACACATAAATTGATGATGTTCATTTCCTGTAAAAAATGTTTTCATCAATATATCATCCACAATGAAAGATACTGGAAACAAGAGAAACTATCCCCTCTACATCTTGTTATCATCCATTTCATTTTGGACTTTCGTCCTGCAACTAACAAAAATGGGCACGCTTTAAAAAAAAAACACGACATAATGAGGAATTTCATTTCAAAATTATCAATTTCACTTCCATAAGGAGTATTATTCCGAGTTCTTCTACTTTCACGATTTATTTGTTATATGTGGGCTTTTACCAATTATTTTTACTTTGTGATATACAGCAAACTTATTTCTTGGTCCACTTATGAGTCAGACCTTAAAAAACTTAATTGTGCGATCATTTAAAAAGTTTTTCTACAGATATGGGTCCGTCTTGGTAAAAATATTGGTCCGAACTATGATCTTGGATTCTTTTCTTAATATAGTGGTGAGATGAACATTTCTTTTCATTATTAAAGGCCTTTCAATACTAATTGCTTTTGAGACGGTACCGGACACTACCGCAATTGAAGGGATGGTTTGACCACCATAAAACTAGTTAAGCCCGTCATTTAGTAATTAATTCTGTATTATTAATACAAATATATATTAAATTGAAAATAATAACGCAGTAATGAACCATGAAGAACGAACCGACTTGAAGAATTCGTATTTTATATGAAAGGAATGAAGTAAATACACAATTTACGAAATCGAATAGCGTAAAAGCTATATATAACACCAATGAATGGATAAGAAGTGGACTTTTGCATTTTCTTAAATTATATTACTCTTCCGTGGTATGACATGGTTTAACCAGCAGATTAGGCTCCTTGAGCTGGCCGGCAGATTAGCGGCGAGCACTCCTTGCCCCACCGTCTAAATCATGTTTGTTCTTATTCTTGTCTTTTTTTATGGTAGTGGTTTTGGAATAGTCAACTTGTATTGAGTTTTATTCGTATGTTTATTAAACAATATGGAAAAGGGTAGAGAAAGGGAAAGTTTAGGTAAACCATAAACCGGTTCGGCTTACCGCTATTTTTTGCTTGTGTCAGTACCAGGTAAAGCTATCCCGAGTTCTTATCGTTGCTTGCTTTTGTCTTTCTTCTCTCATTTCTATTCTAGTAAAGTTTCCTGTTGATTGTGGCCTATGAATGTAGTTTTGAGCCGTTGTTATTGTTAACTGTCATCCCTTGTTTTTGAAATGTGATCTATAGTGCTCCTTCGTTAGATAGATAGATAGATAGATAAAACTTTATTTTGATTCGGCATATTATATAAATTTACAACATAAGCTCTAATGAGCTTTTTACCGAATACATAAAACAAATAACTAACATTAAAACACAAAGCATGCACATATAAAACAAAATTAACATCACATAAGACAGGCAATTTACCATAAAAGACAGTTCACAAGATGTAAGACAATGTACATATAGAGTTAAAACTTAAATAAGATAAGCACATAAAAGCACACATTTAGAGCAAAGCATTGAGCAATAATTAGCACTAAAACATAAAATAAGCGGTGATCTCGTTCCTTCATCCATTCTTTTTGTGGACTGACACATGATTGTCATCTGTCCCCTCTGATATTCTAATTAACATCAAGAATGTTGCAAAACAACTTATATGATGCAGATGCCAAAGCTATGCCCCTGTATGAACATCACTCCTATTTAAATTAGGAATTAGATTTCTGATAATGTACATGTAATTCAATATTCCTTGACATGTATCAGTTTTAAAACAAGTACTAGGTAATTTATACAAAAAACTGTAGCATAGTTGCTATTACTATAACTTTTATGTCAGGATTATGTCATATTGCACGCAGTCGTGATTCAAACGCGTAATGCCTGTCACAATTAGCGATACAGAAATTGTTACAGGACTGAGTTTACGTGAACATAGGACTTATTACGGCTGCTGCTTGTAATGTTTATACTTTTGCAGCACCTGATGCGATGATATCGTATACATGTATATTTGTTGAGATGCTTCATTGTTGTTGTATTTATATCCAATTCTTTGCTACTCATTTCGTCTCTTTCGTGTCGTCTCTTTATTGCATTGGTTGTAGGGTTTCTTATTTTCGAATTTTCCTATCTGTATTGATTTGTACATGAACAGGGTGAAAAAATCATGGGCACAGAATCTTAAAGGAATCGAGCAATAATTTATTTTCTTACTTATATGTTTATTGAAAACTTCTCTTTATGGTTATTTAGTCAATTTTAAATAATTACCATAAAAATGTCATTTGCCTTCATTCTATAGACATTTATTTTTACTCTTTATTTCAGCATTGGCAAGAAGATGAAAACAATCTCATTTCTTTTATATGTTTAAGTCAAAAAACGACAATAAATCGAGATGACAATTAAATAAAAAGAATTGATATTTACATTTTCTAACAGAAACAAACTCAAAATGCCAAGAATTCTACTTTCGACATTATTTACACTTCTTTGTTTCTAACACTTTATTCCGTTAAACTCATTTTTTCCTGACGTTCGATTAATGTAAATAAAACCCAGTCATCTCTATTTGTTCCCAGAGGTGATCAAATAATATTATATCATTTTATGTGCATTGCTGCATCAAATTATTGGCGTAAATCAATTCAAGGATGTATAAAACATAGCAGCCACATCTTAATATGATCCCACTGGTATTAATGCCTTAATTATATTTCTTTAGACTTGTAAATTCAAAAGTTAATTAGTGTTCAATGCCAGTTTTATAAATTGTTCAAATTCATCTTCGAGAAAAAGTTAAATATATCAACAATTTATACAGAGAACTGTAAGTCTAGCGAAAGAAAAATGTGCATTACATGAAACTGACTCTTTTTTATAATCGCTGACGTATTTTACTTTTTGAGCAACAAAATGACCCAAATGATTAATTCGTTATTCAACAAGTTCGTTTGTAGCAAAGTAGATGAAAATTCGTCAAGATGAGAATATTTATTGCCTATACTGTGTTTGAAGTCTCATAAAAATGTACACAAATATACGTGTATAACTAGTTTTCTGCAAACGTTTTGCCATAAAATAGGACATTAGGTCAGTGTTTGCAAATGTTGGAAACTTGTTTGCAAGAATCTACAACAAAAGTTCCTTAATTGGAAAGCTCAATCTTTGCTGTAGACCTCATTTACATGCTATAAAGTTTGCAGCAGGTCTACTGATTATTTTGAAGCAGACCAACAGCAAACTTAAGGTTTGGGCCAAAAAAAACTAGTTTAACCCGCCGCAGCAGGTTTGCGCCTGTCCTAAGTCAGGAAATTCATTAAGCCTTTGTGTGTCTTGTCTGTTTTCAAGTTAGTTTACTTTATGTCTATAGGAGTCTAGTAGGATGATGTTTATTTCGCTGAACTTGATTACTCTTTAATTAGGGACCGACTCCGACCTGCCGTTGGGTGTAGGGTTTCCTCACCGTTCATTGAAAATCTTATGGCGGCTTTGAGTTGTTATTACCCCCCTTTGGGTCGTTGTCTCTTTGACACATTCCCCGTGTCCCTTCTTTTTTTCTATTAAATATTCTTCAAAAGTTTAATATTCATCGCAGGTAGTTGCAGCTAAATAGCAGCATTCTTACAGGTCTGCAAATTTTCGCAACAAGCCAATATTTTTGGCAAGGGTTAGTCTCCGTTCATTTAAAAACTTGATTTTCTGTAGCATGTATACCATCGGGAAAAAGAGCTGTGCATCATAAAAAAGTTTTCAGTTTTGGTTGAGATATAAGACCATTCCTAAAATGACTAAGACCGTATTGTTTTTGCTCATTTTGATCAAGTTACACACCCCTTTGTTTCCTCAATATGTCATCTTGCGTAATTTTAAGCGCTTCCGGAAAGTTTGCAAATCAAATAAGCTGTTCATTTAAAGCTTCCACTTTAGAATATGATAAGCCAATGTTGAAAATCGTAATGGTTGAGTGGGAAAACCTGCATTCATGTTAAATGTAGAATTTTTTATTTTACTTTATTATTTCTTTTTTTTTTTTTTAAAGTTTTGTGATATAAAATACAAAGAAACCTATACTCACTTTTTCCTGCATTTTACAGTCATATTTAATCGTGTTCTAAATTAAATTTTGGTGAAGATTTACATGTAAAGTAACGAAGAGGACAGATCAATTGCAAATGTTACACGTAATAAAATCAACAACTGATACGTGAAATCATTATTATTGTCAATTTTATATTCGTAGCAAAATTCATTTTAATACGTTAGGAGTCCAATTATGTCCACTAATCCAGGAAATCTTTTATGATATCTCAAAATGTGTCAGGTTGCAAAATATAACTGATTTTTGTCCAGCTATTGTCAAATATTAATAGACACATTGAATACAGACTGAAGCAACGAGTTTAAATAATCTAATGGGACATCGATATAAAGAATGGTAAAAATGTGAGTTAGGGAAATTGTGGTCGAGGTATCGCCAAAGGTCCTGAGAATGCTTCAGTAATGACATGATTTTTTTTTCTGAAATGTCCTTTCGTAAACATTTTATTTCAGCATATTTTTGGTCATGAAACTGTGTACACTTCGAATCAAATACGGAAATGCATGTATATGAAACGGTACAATGTATTACATGTGCTTTCGAGATATCAGGAACCTGCTTATCTATATTGAAATTAATAAATCACCTTTTAACAGATACCCATGGGCTAATAAAACTTCAATCAATTGGTTATTAAATATGGGAACAGTGCAAGAGTCTTAGATATTCAATAGGCATCCCTTGTGGATTGAGATTGTGATTTTCGGCAATTATAAATTGTTCCTGTCATCTTTCCTATTTAAATATTGTTCTTTTTTTTGTCCTGCATTTTTCATATTCTAAATATAAACAATGAAAGAATATGGAGTACGTGCAAATGAGACAAAGTGTCTACAAATTCATGGTAAAACCAAGCAATTTATCAACGCTTTTGTTGTTCTTGAGGACTTGAAAGATGAGCTTTGCTTATACATGTACCTCACAGTGCGTTCAAGACATCAGTATTCATTGCTAGATGTCATGCAATGTCACATGCATGTTTAGCACTCATGAACGCGGGATCGTCAACAAATATACAATAAACTGGCTAAATTTGTGAATTTTAGTATTTTCTTCATACCGTGGCGAGATATTTTGTGATACTCTCAGTTGTGTTTCCGCCGTCCGCCCGTCTCTCGAAGGTTTTGGAGGTTAAAAACTTGAGAAAGAAGTATCATATGGTTTCCAAACTTGGTATGTAAGATGTTTACCACAAAAATCAGGCAAGTTTGATTTTGGGTTCAGATTCAAGGGGTACTGAAGTTATACCTCTTGACAATTTTGAAATTTTGTGTATCATCTAACACCGAATTACTACTGATAGTCTTGATATTAAATTTTGCTTAACATTCTTATCATAATGCCAGAAATTTTCTTTTTTTTATCAATTAAATTTAATAATAAGTTTATTGTTGAATACGTAAAAAAATAAGAAAAATAAATAGCAGATATGGTAAGTGAGAACCGAACCGTCAAAAAAAAAAGACCAATGAAAACAGTGACAAATTGCATCTTTCCTCATTTCGTTAAATTTGTGATTGGATTACGGAACACATAATAATCAGGGCAGTACGAACACAGATCGTTTCAGTAAAATGAAAACAGAATTCAAATATATACTAGTTAATAAGAATCTTATTACTTATCAATCATGAATGCATAAAAAAACCACAGAAACCTACACATAAAAAAAAACATTAGGAGATACTTAACAGACGGAAAGGTAGGTTTTTTCTGGACCTTTGATTGGGGGTTTTGTCCTTAGGAATGAGGATGGGGGTGAGCTTATGTTCTAGACTCATTTAACATATAATTACGTACAGTGTGATTGAATAGTTCCGTGCTATCGTTAATTAATACTAATTTTTCAGACAATAAAACAATAATGAAATGCTTGAAACAATAGAATATGCCATAGTAATAGATGTGTTACCAAACAAGATATTTTTAAATTTTATATAATTTTGATAAACATTCGAATCTAACAAACGATTTTTTTTGTAGGCTTTTACAATGTAGTAGTGTTCATTTCAGGAGATTTAAAAGAACAAAATTGGATCAAAGTCACACAAGAATTTTTTTATCAGACTTTACGGAAGTTTGTCTTCTCGTTGATGGAGACTTCCAGAAAAATGACGATGTAGGTAGAAAAGCCGTTCATTTATATTTTGAGTATTGATGCTGCCATGTTATTGCTGTCCCTCACTGTATTGCACAGTTTATGCTTAGTAAAATTCTATTTATTTCACATTACCCAAATATCAAAATGATGTTAAAAAACACTAGATAAATAATAATATGGTATCAAAAACATAATTTTGACATTTTTTAAAATAAATATTATAAGTTGACTAATAGAAGATATCGCTCATCTTGTTACTTTTTAGCTCGCCGTGACGAATGTTCGGAGAGCTATTGTCATACCACCGATGTTGGCGTCGTCAGCAAAAACTTTTAACCTTGTGGAATGGAAACCTTTAGAGATGGGATGTTGATATTTAGTATGTTGCTTCTTTGTGATGAGAGATTTTTTTAGGTACCATATTTGTAGACATCTTGACCTTGCCCTTAGGTAAAAAAAAACAAAAACTTAAGCTTGCCATTAAAATGCAGGCTTTTCGTGGTAAGGTGTTCATAATTGGTATACGACTTCCTTATGATGAGAACTTTCTAGTGGTACCATATTTGTAAACATTTTGACCTTGACCTTTCTCTTAGGGCATTTTTGAAAAAAAAAAACAACTTTAACCTTAGGCTTTAAGAGGTAGGGTTTTTATATTTGGTATTTGACTTTCCTTATAATGAAGCTTTCTAGTGGTACCATATTTGTATTTTGACCTTGACCTTTCCTTGGGGGAAAACTTTAATCTTACCTCTAGAAGGTAGGCTTTTAGCGGTAGGTTATTTGTATTTGGTATGTGACTTCCTTATGATGAGAGCTTTCTAGTGGTACCATAATTGTAGACGTTTTGACCTTGACCTTTCCATGTGGACATTTTTTTTAAAAACTTTAACCTTGCTTATAGAAAGTTGTTTAGTGGTAGGTTGTTCATATTTGGTATGTGACTTTGTTGTGGTGAGAACTTTCTAATGGTGCAATATTTATAGACATTATTACTTTGACCTTACTCTGAGGGCATTGTTTTTTTAAAAACTTTAACAGTATTTCTAGAATACTGACGTTTAGTGGTACATGTAAGGTTTTGAATTTATAATGATGGCACAATTGTTTTTACCATTTTGATCTTGACATTAGTGCATTTCTTTGAAAAAAAAACTTCAAGCTTGCTTCTAGAAATTAGTTGTTTTAGTAATAGGATGTTTATATTTTGTTTGTGACTTTCCTATGGTGAGAGCTTTCTGGAAGTACCTTAGTTGTAGACATAAAATCAAAAGGAATGCATACCGACTGGGACGTCTCCCGGGTTAAAAAGGTCTCTTACCGATGAAGCTATGAATACGGGTTCATTGGGACAACTAGGTGTCCTGAGTCGTACATTATCAACTTCGACTGTTTCTCAGGAGCAATTCTCAGATAACACATTTTCTTCTAATAATTCATTTGATTCTGCACCTAATATTAAACATTGTTCTGTTATATAAAATGCTATTTTAAATTTTCCTGATCAGCAATGGCAAGGCACAATTTCATCATGCCGCCTGAAAAATTGCAAGACATGCAACATTCTAATTGCTGACTCAAACTATACAAATAACCCTACACTTACTACACCTTACCGTCTACAAAGAGAGGAATACTGGATTAAAGAGTTAGGTACAGCGATACCCTATGGTTGTTATGATAACATAAAAAGTGTCAGAAATCCGTCAAGTCCAGGATGTAATTCGGTGAATGTGATGAATATAATATTGAATGGAAGCCAACGCAGACAGCGTAGCAATGGACACAGGCATTACCACTGTCCCGCGTATGCATGACATTTCAATGAATGGTCTTCTTCCATTTATGACTATTCCACTAGGTATTCATCACATTCGTACCGAATTGTATTCTTTTCCCCCTTTCAAAGCTTCCTTCTGTCTACAAAACACGTTTAGCATCATCAGTGACTGATTGGCATTCCCTAGAATATAAATTAACAGCAATTGTTCTAGATTTATCAAACCGTAGACTGTTCAAACCTGTTCGCGAATCAGCCAACGAACCTGATAACTGGACATTTCACAAAATTCAATTCGCCGATAAAGGCTTGGGCACCATAAATCTCGCCAACATTCTACACAATAAAACAGTGACATCAAACATTCCACCTTACTTCAAAGATCAATCTGTTCGACTTATTTCATATTCCTACATTTGTACACTAAACCCATTGCAACTACCATTTTCAATTACAAACAAGTATTGCTTGATTTCAAAATTGACGACTTCAAAGCCAAACCACCTGAATGCGCTTGCTCTACTCCCCGCCCCCTTTCAATAACAGTCCGGCTGGACACGTGATAACTGGTGACCTAGATATTATAGACAATATCAAACTACGAGAGGTCTTTTCGAAAGGTCCCGTATTCCCTGAATCACAACATATCAAATGGAAGTATTACCTCAAATTTTGATGGATGCAGTTGAGGACTATGCAAGGAAATGGGCAAAGAAAGAGAAAAAAGATGTCGAGACGTTGTCCGACTGGGTCAGGTCCATAAAGTCGTTAATTGTGAATCGTATTCGGCGTTTGAAATCATCAAAGAAATCAAGAAATCTCAGTTTGTTTGAAGATCCCCTCGTTAGAAAAACCTTAGAAAACCTCCACGAAAATTACGTCATTGTCCCTGCAGACAAAGCTTCAAACAAAATACTGTTTGTATGAAACACTATATTGACTGTCTCGTTAAGGAGAGTTCATCTGGAAACTCATCTTATACTCCCACTACACTATCAAGGGAGGATATTTTTGAAAATCACACTTCTGTTTTAGCATCCTTTGGCATCAAAGCGGATGATGAAAACAATCAGCTCCCCTACATATACTGGGTCCCAAAACTTTATAAGAACCCATACAAACAGAGACTCTTTGCGGGGTCTTCCAAATGCATCAATAATCCATTTTCCAAGCTCCTTACTACTTTATTGACCGCAGTCAGAGATGGCCTGTAAACTAACTGTGATAAGGTCTACTCCATGAAGGCGTCAGTCAGATGTGGATTCTAATAAAAAATTCTTAAGATCTTCTTGAACAGCTATCCTCAAGCAGTCTCACGCATTGCTATCGCTTACAAACTTTTGATGGTTCTACTCTTTATACTACCCTGCCACACAATAAATTGAAAACATTAATTTCTGATTTGATACATCTTTGTTTCTGCACTGAAAAAGGAGAACGCAGATACACTTATTTAGTAGTACGGAAAGACAAAACATATATTTGTTAAGAACCACACTGAAAACAAAAAGTACACAGAGAATGACGTAATGAAGATGTTGGAAGGTTAAATAGACAATATTGTTTTTCGAATTTGGAGGCCGCGTTTTTCAGCAGACAATCGGGATTCCCATTGGAACTAACTGCGCGCCACTTGTAGTTGATCTCTTTCTTTTCTCGTATAAGGCCAAGGTTTTACAAGGGCTAACACAGAAAAACAAAAGCATTTAGCTCAGTCCTTTAATTTCAGGTTCCGCTACATAGACAATGTATTTTCTCTTAATAATCCGAAATTCAAGGAATATGAAAAAGAAAGGAAATGGGGTAAATGTCAAGGAGACAACATCCAATATCCAGGTTAAAACGACCCAAAACGAAGCATCTAGGGGTCACCGTACGGTCTTCAACACAGTGAGGAACATCACACCATATAGCAAGCCCTAAATGGCCCCAAAAAGGTAAAAAAGTGAATAAATCAATGGAAACAAACCACATCTAATAACCCAAATATCAAGTAAAATTTTATAAGCAGACAAGGACAAGCCAATGACCAACATATTCCTGACTTGGGACAGGCGCAAAAATCGCGATGGGGTTAAACTTGTTTTCTTGGATCCAAACCCTCCCCCTATGTGTGGTGAATTGCTAAAAAATAAATACACAAAAAGACTCACAGTAAAAATCAAAGTAGAAAAAGTCCAACTTATCAAGACGAGTACCCTTACAATTAAGTACATAAAAGATGAAGACAATACACACAGGCACTGTCCGGACAAATGCTCGCAGTTACTGACAGCTAGCTAAGGACATAATTTCCGTTGACTATGATATCAAGCCTTCTTACGTATGAAACTTTCAATTGAAAATACTTCTAAATAGATTTGGTATAACAACATCATCAATTATGAAAGAAGAACATGATATTGTGCAATGCCAAATACTGCCAATATGAAAAATTGTTTAAATTTAGTTATGGTGTAAAGCATTTAGGAGATTATCAATAGTTTTGCCCACAAAAACCAAATGTAAAGATTTAACAGCTGTATTTATATCCTTTATGAATTTAATTTTTTCAACGGATTAATAAGTTTGAAAGGACAATTTTTGAATCTATGCGCCTTGTAAATGATATTTCCATAGAAGTTTGGATGTAAAATGCCCTGATGTATAAGAGCCCTGCACGTAGAACCAAATTTTCTTAATAAGTCAATGTATCTATAATAAAATTTAGAGAATGTTTTTTTATCAATTTATGATATCTAAACCCTTGATGCATAAGTTATTCAGTAAGACAAAGATTTCGGTCGTTGAAGTCAGAAACATCACTACATACTCGTGCATATCGAACAAGTTGTGAAATGTAGACCCCGTAAGAAGGGGCTAACGGAACATCGCCGTCGAGATGGGGAAAATTAACTATAGGGAAGGAGAAATCATCCCTTTTATCATAAACCTTAGTGTTTAACTTTTCTTGATTTATTGATATATCAAGATCAAGAAAAGGAGTATAATCACTGCTGCTGTTGGATTTATTAAAGTAAGTTCTGCAGGATAAATTTCATCTGTAAATTTAGAAAATTCAGGATTATTTAAAGCCAAAATATCGTCCAAATATCTACATGTATTGTATAAATTTATCCACTAAATGCTGTTTAGAAGGGTGTTTTTAAATTTTTGCCATGAATTGTGACTTGTAGCAATAAAGAAATAAATCTGCTATGAGAGGTGCACAGTTGGTACCCATAGGAATACCTATTTTTTTACCGATAGACTGTATCACCGAAACGAACAAAAATATTATCAAGAAGAAAATTTAATGCTTTAATCATATCCTGACAAGTCCAGTTGGTATATTTGTCATGTTTGTCGTCACTGAAAAACGATTTAAATGTATTGCAACAAATGTACGTACATCCTGATTTTTTGAAGGACCATTTGATCAAATACGAAAATTTCTCTTTGATGAGTGTATGCGGTAATGTAGTATAAAGGTTAGAAAAATCATAGCTATCGACGGAGGTGTATGCTTCATTAACAGATCGAAGTCTTTCCAAAACTCCTACCGAATTTTTAACACTCCAAAAGTAGTTAATTCCACTTTATTCATTACATTTGTTGCTAAATATTTACACCAGACCTATCTCAATGAGCTTGAAATTAAAGAGACTACTAATACACCTACTTCAGCTTCGTACATAGATCTTTTGAGTTTCTGGTCTTCCAAACGTTTAAATTTTATCTGCACTGAAGAGACATAAGTTGTCGAAATGCGCATATGCAGAAAGTAAATTCGCAGTAACTTCGGTATTTAGTTATGTGATATACATTGACGAAGATGGACGTTTGAAATCTAAGCTATATGACAAACGTGATGACGTTAACTTCCTTATTGTGAACTTTCCATTTCTGAACACCAATATACATTGTACCTACCTCTTCAGCCTATGGAATGTACATTTCACAGTTCATTTGTTACTGTCGGGCATTTAGTGTATGCAGTAATTTTTTTGAATAGAGTAAAAAAAAAACACTGTCCCAAAAGCTGCTTAGTCAGGGATTTGATCAGCCTTTGTTACTTTCATCCCTTCAGAAATTCTATGGCCGTCACCATGACATCATGGACAGATATGACGTGTCTGTGTCCCAAATGAAAAACATTTTCAGCTAGATTTCACGTCTTCGCTGATCTGACATACCCGGTTTTGACTCAACCCTGGATTGACTCATTGATAGTGTGACGGGTGCCACTAGTGGAGCAGGACATGCTTACCCTTCTGGAGTCACTCCCGGTTTTCATGGGAGTTCACACTATGAGTGCCTTAGATCTTAATGTCGTCTTTTTATTTCCGGGCATTGTGGCTGTCTCACGTCTTTGGTTTGTCTTTCTCTGTTGCCGTTTTTGCCATGTCTTTGGATTTCGATTTTTGTAATCACTTTCTTTGTTCCTTTGGTATTCTACTGCCGCTGTTAGACCTTGATATTGCCCTGGAGTCAATTTAAAAAAACAACTTAAACCCTGCTTATAGAAGTTATTGTTTTAGTGATAGGGAATTCCTGTTTGCCCTGTGGCTTTCCTATATCGCATAAAAAGTATTTATGACATTACAATTACGAAAATGTACAAGTTTATATTTTAAATTTATTGTGTTTTGTGGTTACTCCGATGCCCGGCGAGCAATGTTGTCTTTTCACAACTCATGTTTTTAAACTTGTAATTTGTAAGGAAAAACAGTTTACATGCTTTTAAGCGCATAATCTTCAATTAAAATACATGTACATGTATTTAGACATTATTTTGCTTTTCTACATTAGTCATTTTTAATATGCTGCTGACAATAAAAACCCAATATGGATCAAATGTTTCATCATGTTTTAATCAAGTTAATGAATATGTATTCTCTTGTGTATCTGCGAAACAATATTGCATGGTGTGAACCCACTGCAAAATATTAAAGATTACTTCGTTATATAATTTTGATGCAAATCAAATGTGTCGATAGAGTAGTGTATCATACCATACATCTTTCAGAAGGTGGAACTTTTATTTTCTTTTTGCCACTTAAACTTCTAGGAAATGTAGTATAACAGAATTTGTTGAGCCGTTACATAATAACCATAGGTCTATATGTGTATATTATTAGTTCCAATGTCCGTGTTGTCGAGGCTAGCAACTAAGAGTAAATATCACACAGAAATTTGGAGCTGTTAGTTGATGTCTTTAGATCAGTATTTCAGGCAAATACTATTGTATGTTATATTAACTCTCAGACCACAAAATATTGTAACAAAATACCGAAGTTACTGAAAATTTACTTCTTGTATAATGTCATTTCCACAATAGAGAACAGCTTTACGAAAGCTGATAGAGAACAATTAATAGAAAGTATCTAAATTGATCGAATGCCCAAATTAGCAAAATAATGGCAGAGTTTTTTACAAGGTTTCAATTGTGTTCAAAATTATAAAATTAAAGAAACGAACTGACTAGAAAAAAGCAAGATTTTTGGCGCGGTTCAAATTTGATTGCCAGACATTAGCACTGAACCTATTTTCAAGGAAAATAAGTTAGACCTCATCAATTAAATGAATTCTCAGAAATAATTTCCACAGAAATGTTTCCGAATGAGAATTGTAAATGTGTACCTCTAGTAATAAAAGTGCTGCGAATTTCTCACTTCATGTATTTACACTGTAGAAATTAAAATAAAAATTGTGTTTTCAGACATTTATAATTAACACTGTAGGGGATGTTTACAAGACAATCTAATAATGACATTTCAATTGAACTATAAAATGTACTTAAGTCTTACCATGAATATTATATTGATAGACATGTCCAATATATCCAGAACTTGACATTAAACATTATCAATTAACAATTAAAATAAACAGCAGGCACTTTTTTTAACTGGAAGCCATCAAATTTGACACATCTTTTAGAGTAGTGCAACAGATGCGTTTGGGTACATGTAAAAGGTTGCAGTATAAAATGAATAATGTTCAACGAACACCGATAATTTATACATTGATAAACATTTATTTCAGGCCTGTACGAGAAGCAGAAAAGGCTACAAAAAACCTGGCAATTCAATTCCAACGCGAATAGAGAATTTCAAAGCTATCATTTGTTTTAGCAATGAGTGCGACAGTATCAACTGATGAAACCTTACATGTACATCCATGATTAATGTAAATTCTAAAACCTAAGGTTTAACCCTCCTCCATCATAGTTTTGTCCTTGGCGATAGTTAAATTTAAAAATTTTAAAATGCTCGGCAAGCCTCGCAATTTAATTCTAAAATTAAACTATCTCTAGTGGATAAAATATGGTAATGAACGGGATCTTGTGGTGAAATCTATATTTACAAACTCTATAACCTGTTGCGATTCAGTTGGAGTAGATAACAAAATAATAATAATAATAATAATGGAGTTGATTCAAACATATGCATCATGACATGTCAGAGGCACAATTTTAAGTTTTAGTGACTGCTGTCTAAGGTAACTTGGACGATTATGACTACACCCACTGTATTTACTTTAATGACAATTGAATGATGGTGCGTAAAAGGAAACGGCGTGTCCTTATTATATAGATTTGCAGAGCCAGACAATGAACAAACATATATCACTCCATTTCCTTATGTAACGTTACGTACAACATAAAATTAATTGACCTTTGCAATATACTAGTATATGATAAAGGAATTACAGAGTCAACTATTGACTGCATTTTCTAAAATCATATTATCCTTAACTTGAGTTGTGAAGCCGAAGGGTTAACCTCAGTGGTAATATAATTTGTAATATAAAGCTAGTCTCGATTTAGTTTGGAATCATGTTGTCAAATGCAATTATATAGTTACATCAATCATAACTGATTTGAAGGGAAAGTGGTCAATTGCACACTGTGGAACCTCATTATATCGTTATTTGACACACATTTCTAGACCGACAGTACGCATGCAAATTATAAATTAATTTCACAACAGAAGTAACGGAATAAAAGATAGAACCCATAAAACCAAGTATTTACAAAACAGAAAGTGTATCCCATATATAAGTAGAAGTGAAATTTTACCTTAAATATAATGTTTGACCAAGGTTCTTAATTAATTTGTGAAAGTTATGAATGCTTATATGATAAAATACAGCACAGGGTGATTTCAATAAATTTTGACGCTTCAGTTTTGGTAGAAAAAAAAAAATTGCAGAAGAAACGACAGGGATCAAGTTACCTAAAACAGAGAAGCAAAACAAAAATAAGCTAAAATAGTGTGATTTTATCAGCGTCGTGCTTTTTATGCCGACACCAAAACAACTGAATGAAGAGATTTATTAATTCAGCAGTACTATATTGACCGTTATTACATACTTAGCGACGATATGTTCTGTTTTGCATATGTAATATAGCTGGGAGTAAACAGTACATATTATATACCCAGTCTAATATGGCCATATCAGACCGCCTCGTTCTGAAATATCCATATCAGACCGGGTGTGATTATAACTCCTAATTGGAAGTATATAATAAACAGATTAAGACATGGCCTTTTCCATATCAGCACGGTTATCATCCCTCGACCCATATCAGCCCTCGGCTGGCGCCTCGGGCTGATATGGGGGTCTCGGGATGATAACCGTGCTGATATGGAAAAGGCCATGTATTAATCTCTATTTATGGAGTGAACTATCTAGATAATAGACATCTATAGAAATAAGACTTAAAAAAAAACAAAAATGGCAACACATTTGTAGTTCGTTCATGCTATTCGGGTCTTTGAATTCAGTTTTGGAAATTCCCGAAAGAAGCACTTCCAAGATGAATAAGTGATTTTAGAGGTGATATAATTCACAAACTTCTTGTCATATAAAACCTAATATTATTAATTTGAGAAATTTGATTAGTGGAGAACTGATCACTATGACCCACTGTATTTTTAGAGATTGACTTATATCAAAAAGTTATATCGCATGTTACTAAAAATAGTAATGCATATAGAAAGTTTCTATGAATGTTGCTTAATTCCTTTTGATGTATTTTAAAGAATAAATAACATGTATATATTATAAACACTGTAATTATATTATAGTGTTTTAACTTTTAAATATTAATTTTTGAAATATTTCAATTGTTTCTTGCATTTATCCAGAAAAGGATAAAAAATGACTTTTTCAACGTTTCTGTAAATTAATAATAAAACAATTGTAGTCTATGAATGAGGTCAATACGATGTTATATCGAACTGGAAAAGCATATCGACCTAATATTTCATCCTCGGTCGATATGCTTTTCCCAGGTCAATTTAACATCGTATCGACCTCATGTAAAAAATATATACGGTAGAAAAGAAATTCTAAATTAACAGATAAAGTTAAAAATATAAATATTTATATTTTTTTTTTTTGTCATTCTTGTATAAAGCGTGTTAACTTTTTATGATTTTGTTTTTAACTTTTTATGAATTCTTTTAGGTTCCTCCAACATTTATTTTGTCATTTGGATGCTAATGTAATATTGCGAAACATATATTTATTTAATTTCCGAAATGACCATAGAGCTCATTAAAATTGATTGCAGTTAACATATGTGTTATTGTTTCATGTTCATTTACTCCACAATCTTTCGTAAAATAGTAAATCTGTATAGGCGTTGATTCCCGTAAAAGCTTACTGCTTCAATAAAATAAACTATCAAATACAGTGGGGTGCAGACATACTGGCTTCTCGTCCAAGTTAACTTGGAGAGCAGTCACGAGAACAGCTCAAAATCAACTTGAAGTTAACTTGGAGAAGACTTAGAACAGTCCTAGAATCCTGACTGCTCTGGTCCTAGATCATGTCTGTTCTAGCCATGACAGTTCTAGCCAAGTCTGCTCTAGCCATGACCGTTCTACCCAAGTCTGATCTAGCCATGACTGTTCTATCCAAGTCTGTTCTAGCCATGACCGTTCTATCTAAGTCCGCTCTGGCCATGACCGTTTTCCCAAGTCTGCTCTGGGCACAGCTGTTTTGGTCCTAGAATTTTTACTGGATATGAAACTGGATTGTGTCAGTTTTTCTGTTTTCTCGTTTAAATAAAAAAAGCATAAAATAACCCCCTTATTTTACGATGCTTTAAATAATTATTTGTTTCAGTAAACGTAATCTGATAATGATTGACATTTTCCTATAATTAAATTAACGATTTTTTTTATTTATAATAATAAATTTACGGAAAACGTTTTTGCGATTCAGTTTTCGGGTATATTACGAAAAGGGAAATAACTCTTACATATTAAATTTACCTGGATAAACACAGGTAAACATGGACACATGTTCTAAGGTTTTTATCTTCATATTGTGTATGTCCTGGTTCCTGTAAAGGCATTCTCTACAATTTGACATCTTTTTCTTTTCAAACTATTTTACACTTGCAAAATAAATAAAAAATTCAGCCTTATAAAATGTTCATCTAAGATACCTGTAGAACATTGCTTGAACATTAATATTTTTTGTTCTTCATTTGTTTTTTTATTTGATCTGCGAGTAGGTGATCATGTATTTAGATAAATAACCACTTTCGTTAGGTGTAACCATATTTAATTGTTTTAGAACTCGACCTTTTTTTATCTTCAGCTTATATACTGAACATCGAAAGAAACTCACCACCAACGTGCATTTCTTTGTAAGCAAATATCTCTTCAAATACTTGTTACAACATGAAATTTTTACACGTTGTTGCTGTAATCATAGTAACAAAATTCTGATAAATTGAAAGAATTTTGATATCTCATTTTTAATTTCTCAAAAATCACTTTTTCACCAAAAAATGCAAAAATGGCGCAAAACAATAAAAATCCAACTCTTAGTGCTCCTAACTGTACGAAATGGTCAGGAATAACTCCTTTTGGTAAATCTGGACAATAAACTTTACAACAATGCCATTTTATGGAAAGCAATTCCTGGACTTTTGTTTTCGTACACTTTCCATACAAATAGTTGCTGCTGCTTCATAATGAAATTTGCTTTGACAAAAAATGGCTTGTTTCTTTTAGACCTTTAACATTTAATCAAAATACATAAGGAATTAAAAAAAGTGTTTATATTACAGAAGCTGAGCAGCATTACAATTTGGTGCGTTTTTTCTGATGTTCAGAATAGTGTCGGCTATTTTCATCCGAATATCCGGAAAAGATTCCTTTTCTATGCAAAAACCGGAAGCGTGTACGTGCAGCCTGTAGAGCAGTCATGGCCAGAACAGACTTATGTAGAACGGTCATGACCAGAACAGACACAGATAGAACGGTCATGGGTAGAACAGGTCAGAGCAGTCATGCCGGGGCAGTCATGGCTCTGACCAGTACGGTCAGGATTCTAGCGATGACCATGTCTGGTCAGAGCGGTCAGGATTCTAGAGCAGACTTAGAGCTGTTCTAGAGCAGACTTGATACATGTTCTAAGTTAACTTAGAGCAGCTTTTATGACTGTGTCAAGTTAACTTTATGAGAGGTTATGTCTGCACCCCACTGTACCTTCTGGGATTGACTTCTTTTGTTTTTATTAATCATTTAGTTTCTTCGCAGAACATAACACTCCATATAGAATCGCATGTATTTTTGAAAATGAGGCGAATATCCTTTAATTGGAACGCTTCATTTGTCCAAGTGTCCAAGAATTCCTAATGAGAATTCTATTATATACAAATCTCAGAACAACAGTGTGCTAAACAGGCAAGACTGATGTATTAACTCGTCGTGTACTGTAATATTTCATGATTTGTCTATATCTATGATCCTGTAACACAATATATTTTATAATCTTACACTGTTCTGGCTAGACAAAGAAGATTGAACAGTACATTACATCGATGTTATAATTCAGATTACAAATCAGAATATTCGAAATATTAGTTGACTTATTTTGGTATGTATCGTTATTATCAGATTTGCCTATTCATATTTAAGGGTGTTAATGTCCTGAGCTTTTTCAACACATAGCTTTATACGAACAATTCGAAATATTAGTTGACTAATTTTGGTATGTATCGTTATTCTCAGATTTGCCTATTCATATTTAAGGGTGTTAATATCCTTAGCTTTTTCAGCACATAGCTTTATACGAACATATTCTTCTAGCTATTTTCTTACTTTTGCAGCAGAGCTACTTTGAAAAAGAAGCCGAAAATACATTCAAAACAAGTTTTACTATTGAAGAGATATTTTTGTTAGACGGAATCATTTTCAGGTAAAAACTGAGGAGTTTAACCTCGCTCCTACATTTACTGATTACAAAAAGCATGATCATGTACTTAAAAACATCTAAAAAGTGTACAAACTGGCGCTTTTATAGTAGTTTTAATTACAACACCTGAGCATTGATGGTTTAACGTATAGTTTATTATTCAAATATATAATGTGCTGTTTTATAGCTATCGATATTCAGGAAAGCTTCTAACAATACAAAACCCTCGAGTATTAAATCGATACAAAATGTTTTATATTGTTTTCAAAACCACTCATGTGTACATTATCGGAGAATGCATTGTGAGCAATTTTTGCACTCCAGATAAAAATTATTTCTACTTTTGAACCATTTATTATATATGTTAACTTCATATTCACTATAATGAGAGTGCGAATGGGAAGAACGTTTGACTTGCATTCTCAGTAAAGTTTACTTACATTCTAAATTTTTTGTCGTCTGATATATCTGGATTTTTCTCAATTAAAACGATATTTTTTACATAATTCAAGATATGATTTTTGCATCCCATTTTCTTAATACTTCTTGTTAAACGTACGTCCTGTATCTTATTTTATTCGTTCCAACACACATATTAAAATCGACAAATTGAGTGTCTTCGGGTCAGTTATTTGACTTAAACGCCATTTTATGAATAACAACACCATCAACAGTTTCAAATTTTATATATTATAGACTTGAAAGCATTTGGTGCAGTTTAAGTCATTTTGCACAAATGAAATCCAAGGGATAAAAGATATATGCTGAAACAAACGAAGGTGGTCAAGAACTTAATCGTTATAGTTAACTCGTGTACTCAGATATCTGAAAGCGAAATTTTCTTGCATATGTGCGAGTTTTTTTGTGTATCACTGCTGTATTCTTTTCCATGATGTAAGTTCCAAGATTTTATTTTGACTCTACTATTCTGTCAAATTATATTGAGAACTTTGCAAAAGTGTTTTAAATATATACTCACTCCAATTTAAATTTGCAATTCCAATGATTGCAAATCTTGTGCCACCATTTTTGAGAATGACCAAGAAGTTTGAATAAATCGTAAAGAGTTGAACAAAATCATATTTTTAACTGTATATCTTATGATTTAACACAGCAGCAATTAAAAAAACATGGGAATTTCAAAATCCAATGGAAAATACAGTTTCGCATGGTGTTTCACTACATTTGTATTTCTCATGGGACTTTGAAATATTTTATAGGACTTTTACTACTGCCATGGGATTTCTTTAACTTCAATGGGAAAAAATTTCCCATGGAAATACTAGTAATTCAAACGCCCATTGGAAATAGTGAAAATAGTAAAATCTCATGGGAAAATACATTTTCCAATAGGATTATCAAATTTCTATGCTTTTTAAATTGCAATAATGTAAAAGTGTATTTTGTTTTATGGACAATCAGCGGTTTGCATTTATTTGCAAATTTATGCAAATTATATGCAAATGAAGCAACTGATTCTGAAGATGTTTATTGTTTACTATAGAGCTAGTATAGGTGAGCACGGGTTTGGGTGGGTGGGGTGAGAAGGTGGGGATGGGTAGGCTGAGCTAAGCCCAAAATATTGGTAACCACAGAGAAAGGTGCCATTTTTGGCCTTTTTGGCCACTTTTTTGGCCGAAAAATGGCCGACGATGACGTATCACAAATTTAAAAGGTTTTCTGAACACTTTGCACCTGGTGGGTCATTCCTACTTACAAAGTGTGAATAGTTGGGTATAAGCATGATCTGTGTGTTGGGTTACATTATTCAAGGGCCTCAAAATTGACATTTTTCACGATTTTGCACTTTTAAACCGGAAGTGGTAATGAAGCATGCACCCTAAGGACTGGCACTTTTATCCTGTGATAGATATGACATCGTATTATCATTATAAACCAATCTAGAGTATTAGGTATGAAGTGTTGCATTCTGGTTGCCAAAAAATGGAGCCCACCCCTTCCAAAATGTGCGAATATTTTGCACTTTTTAATGAAAAGCCTACGTTTCCATGCTGATATGACCTAGGATTGGTAAAATTGTCCTGTCTTGATATGTGATATTGTTGGAAATAGCTATTTCTATGTTTTGAGTGCAAAAAACCGTATCTGCATAGGTTTTGGGACCTGTAAGAGGTGTTCAACTGAAGTATGACTGCAACCCGTCAAATGACGGGACCCGCATGGTAAGTGTTAACATATCAATTTTGGCTAAATTTTGGCTTTTCTATTTAGATCCTTTTGGTTATTTGTTCTCTATCAGCTTTTACACGTTTTTCGGTTCAAGGACTTTCAAATGATTTGGTTTGATCTGCACTGATGAGACATAAGTACGCATATGCAGAAAAAAAATTAAAAGTAACTTCGGTATTTTGTTAGTAGTATATAGCATACGTTCAGACCACTTTTGGCGAGGAGCCCCATAGTGCATTCTTTGTAAAATATTTTAGGGCTGCTTCGTTTTTTCCCTTCAAATTCCGGGTCCGGAGATCGTGTCCGTTCCGGAACCGAGAAGTGTCTGTCATATTTAGTATGTGGCTGTTATTTGGCCTTGCCTTAAGCTTTGGTCTCACTGGTCCATTGCCATTGGTCATGCCTGTCATTGGCAAATATTGGTCTCGCCCTACCTCCATTCAAGGTTCTTTTATTAGTCTCGCCCTATCTCCATTCAAGGTTCTTTTATTAGTCTCGTCCTACCTCCATTCAAGGTTCTTTTATTAGTCTTCTCTTTGATCTCATGCTAACCCTAACCCTAACCTTTAACCTTACACTTATCCTCGCACTAACCCTATTTTTTTTTTTGTTATGTAATGTTGTATATGTTCAGATATACCATGATTTACCCTAACCCACCTAACCTTAACCTTTATTTTGACCCTAGTCATCGTGTTTTATATGTCATGTTCTCTCAGCCATACTTTAACCCTTTGTTCTAACTCTAGACATTATGTATTATATATTATTTATGTTGTGTTCTCTCAATCCTTATACATTCGTTTCTTGATTTTGTTGTCTTTTGTTCATGACTAACCCTAACCATTTTTCTTCTATATCTCCATAGTTACTTTCTATTTTCGAACTTGTTTGAGTTACCTCCCTTTTACCTCTAACCTAAGTTGCTATGACAACTCTATATTTATTATTTTATTTTCGAATATTATTTTAATATTCTCGTGTTATCTCCCTTTTATCTCTAACCTAAGTTGCTATGACAACTCTATATTCATTCATTATTTATTTTCGAATATTATTCTAATATTCTCGTGTTGTCCCCTTTTTACCCAACTTCTAACCCTAACCTAAGTTGCTATGACAACTTTTATTTTTATTTCTTTATCTATTTTATTTACTTTATTATATCATTAATTATTTATTTTTCATTTTATTTTATTTATTTTTTAAAATTTATTAAATTTTTATTACGTTTTATTTATTTATTTACTATTATTATTATTTATTTAATTCATTTATTATTTAATCTATTGATTATTTTATTTCATTTCTAATAATTTTTTTTAATTATTATTTATCTATTTATTATATTATTTATCACAATATTGTTATTAATTCATTTTATCTACTTATTTATTATTTTATATTATTTAATATATTTATATTTTCACTTAATTATTTATTATTTATTTATTATATTTATTTTATCTATAATTTA
>MJUU01003335.1:254452-283895 GCA_002080025.1 Modiolus philippinarum | reverse complement strand
TTTGGCTTCTATTTAGATCATATTTGGTAATTTGTTCTCTATCAGTTTTATCATCTTTTACTTTATGGTCTTCCAAACGTTTAGATTTTATCTGCACTGAAGAGACATAAGTTGTCGAAATGCGCATATGCAGAATCAAAATTCACAGTAACTTCGGTATTTTGTTATTTCTGAATGACTTGATTTTGTAATTGCACATTTTCAAAGAAATTTTTTCCAGTTCAATCAACGCAAATGCGACGAAATTGAAGTTCCAAACATAAATTAATCTTGTGTTATCCTGTAAACAGTGCAGTCATGTTGCTGCGATTCTTAACTTCAAGCTTCATACTAAAAAAGAATAAAAAAATTACGACATTATAAGTAAAATATTGTTATTTACAGCAAGTACGTAGCAGAAGACATCAAGCATCGCAACGTCACTATTATCACGCGATAAAGTGCTAAAATAAGTATGTTCTCCTGTTGAAGTACGATATATTTTTGTACCTTTAAATTGAGCACTGTGTCCTCAAGTACACACCTTTAGTGTATCTTACCCAAGCTACGACAAACTTCTACATCTACAATTAAATCCTTAAATAATACCCTTATTAATTACAATACATACCATATAGTTTCTTTTCTCATGATAAAGTATGTCAAAAGTAAATGTTGCTTTTGAATGGATACCTATAGATACTGTACTCATGTTGGAATATGGGAGAAACTTACACTGAAATCAGTTTATCAGTAAAAAGTAATTGGCTTATATTCTATGTTTTTTAACAAGACTACATACAGAAATGCATAGTCGAAACGTCTCAAAATCACATTGATCGGGTTCAAAAGCATTTGTTTCCTATTTGTACCAAGCCTCTGTCGGAGCTCAGGCTCTGCATGGGTTGTTTGGATTGATGTTTTCTTACATCTGTCTACAGCCAGAGTTCCCTTCCTGCTTCCGAATTGGTGCAAAATGAATTGAAACGAAAGAAGAAAACACTGTAAGTGATAAAAATTCAGCAATCGAACAATTGTCGCAAATCAGCGAAATTCGGCATTACCCAAAACATACTTGATTATGCTTGCATAGAGAAGCCGGTCGCTCAAAGATAAAGTTTAAGACTGTACTAATAATTCATTTTTATACATTTGCATAATGGTTCATTGCAAATTGGAAAGATATACAGAATTATTTTTAAATTCTTTTCAAAAACGGCGTTTGCAGACAATGTAAATAAGAAAGGCCAATTCTTAGCTCTCCAACGCTGGAGGTACACGCGCATGTAAACATTGGTAGACGGGCCGATGCTTAAACCTTTTTAAATGATAAGATGTAAATATAAACAATAAAACGATCAAAATCATGATTCTTACTGGAGATGCATTAAGCTTTACGAGTTACAAAGCCAGTTACTGCGCTTCCATTCATAAAATATTATAGCGCACCGCAGGAATTTTTTATGAATGAACCGATTCGTGAATTACAAATGTCGAATAAAGCTACATTATTATGCTAATATTTTATTTTATTTTTTTTTATTTTTTTTTTTATTTTTTTGTAAGAACTGCATATACTTTCAGTCTGAAAATTCTCAAAGGAAATGATTTGAATTTGACGATGAATTTCTCACAAACTACCGGCAGAAATGAACTACGTTAATGCGTATGTGGTGTCTGATAGGTACATCTGGCTAGTGTCTAGTCTAGACCGAAAGCAACAGTATAAAGCTGCTTAACAGCTTAATAATTGGGATAATAACAACATTATTGAACATAGTGGTCAAGAGCCGAAGTACACGAGACAAAAAGACAATTCAGTTGAAACCATCGGCAAAATGGTCGACCGCAATGATTCGACTTTTATCTATTTAAAAAAAAATAGTGGTTTAAACCAGTTTTATTGCTAGGTCTTCCTTTAGTGTCCGGTAGCAACTCAACAGCGATTGCCTTGAAAGGTAGTAGACAGTTAAAAGAAATGATCGTCACAGTATTAAGTAAAAAAAAATCTTGAATCAGAGTTCGGACCAAACTTCAAATTTTTCCACAAGGGACTGATATATATTAAAGTACTTTTTTAATGATCGTATGAGACGGAATTTTTTGAATGGTGAATGAAAGGATATGGAGTAAATGTACATGAGACAAAGTGTCTACAAAAACATCGTAAGAACAAGCAGAACAAGCAAAAGGACAACGCTTTTATTGTTGTTCATCTTTAAGTCACTGTAATGCCATCAACAATGAACTTTGCTCATTTCTCATGGTAAGTTCAAGACGGCCCCTAGCACCGGTTTGAGCGGAATTTTTTGCTAATTGTCGAACAATGCTACATACATGTTTTTAGGGACCGACCATTTAACCTAAATGGGGGTTATGGATTTTTTTTCTGGACAGAAATTTTTTTCGCGCTTTCCGCGAAAAAAAATTATTTATTTTTTAATTCGTATCAACAAAATATTTTTTTGCAAAATTAACATTATTATTTTTTTTGGCAGAAAGCCTCCTTCAGAAAATTTGTTTTCATCATTTGGGCAGCCAAAATATTTTTTTCACATAAAATCAGCTCCAGAATATTTTTTTAGAAAAAACCATAGCCCCCTTCAAGTTAAATGGTCGGTCCCTTACTGGGAATGAATGCGGGATTGTCAACAAACATTTATTAAACTGGCAAAGTGCTCTTACAATCACTGTCATCCGTTGCCCGACATAAGCACTAGTGTCATAAGCTAGTGGACGATTACAACATATAGACAAACACAGGATACTCATCAAGTCGATTGTAAGAAAACTTAGCCTTAGAAAATAGCGAGATGTGGGCACTTTAAACAGGAGGTCAGAATCCTTGATTTAGATTGATTGATTAGTTAGAGTTTAACGTCCAATGAGCAATATTTCAGCTATATCAGGACGAGAACAAGTTAATCAATTAAAAAATTGTAAGTAAAAGAAGAAAGAAATAAAGGTGGAAGGGAAAACCGGGGTAACGACTTTNTTTTTCTGGACAGAAAATTTTTTTAACATTATTTTTTGGGACAGAAAGCCTCCTTCAGAAAATTTTTTTTTCATCATTCGGGCAGCCAAAATATTTTTTTTCACATAAAATCAGCTCCAGATTATTTTTTTTAGAAAAAAACCATAGCCCCCTTCAAGTCAAATGGTCGGTCCCTTACTGGGACAAACATTTATTAAACTGGCAAAGTGCTCTTACAGTCACTGTCATCCGTTGCCCGACATAAGCACTAGTGTCTTAAGCTAGTGGACAATTACAACATATAGACAAACACAGGATACTCATCAAGTCGATTGTAAGAAAACTTAGCCTTAGAAAATAGCGAGATGTGGGCACTTTAAACAGGTGGTCAGAAGCCTTGGTTTAGAAGGCTGTTTTCGGAGATAACTGTGTCTGATGAGGAAGTCTTTATAATTTGTGCTAGCTCTTGTATACGAATCAGCTGTGAAACATACACTCCGTAAGCAAGAGAAGCTGAATATCATTGTCCATGTTAGGGACACAAGAGTGACAACAGCTGCTCCGGAAGGTTAAGCTCGCTTTTCGCTGCAAACAGCACCGTTCAACAGTTAATGAGACATTTCTGGTTTTAAAATATCTGTTTAGTAGGTGATCGACTAATGTGGTTAATGTCATTTTCTAACCTCTAGATAAATCCAATTAAAATCCATGGAATATGTTACTACTCTAATCTCCAAACAGTACCAAGGGAAAGATTTGGAAAGCTTATGTAAATCTCCTTAGTATTCAGTAAATGAAAATGACAAATCGAAACCGTAAACATAACTAACGAAGACAAAACTAAAATTACACAGTTTGAAATACAGGAAAACACAAAAACCTAAAGCACTGCCATTTCGAAACGCCAAAAAATAAATAAATAAATAAATAGATAAATAAAAGAAAATGTGTCCATGGGAAACGGATACCACTATCAGATATGTATCGGCAAAGAGGAAGTAGATGAGTGGCATACTTGAAAAGGGGTGACACCGTACAACTCATCATAACAAAGCTTCAGACTAAATATCAAATCGTCACTGCATACACAAGCTGAGAAATCCTTGACGAAAATTTTCGAACGTACGTACGAACAAGGGTAAAATTTAATGCCCCGTCGCCTAACGGCGTTGTTATAAAAACGGTGCCATGAAGTGTTCCGGAAGGGTAAGTTAGTGCTTTCCTGTATATATCACCCGTCACAATGGAAGCGATGGACTGATAGAGAATACTAACCACAATAGAATGTTTTCTCGTGAATTTAATTTAGGCCTTGTAGAGTCGACTTGATTATTCAAAATGTACCAACAGAGACATATAATTAAAGAGATTGGCAACATTATGAATTCTCGGGAAATCTCGCCGCCATCGAGACTTAGATAAAACTTCCACTTCACAACAATAAATCACTAATATCTCGATAAAACATGGAAATATCATAATAAAAGTATCTAAACTCTACCAAGAAGGTAAAATATTTTCCAGTTTTCATATCTAGGAAGTTCTTATCACGAAAATAAAAGAGGAGTTTCAAAAGTCAACATGGGACACGACGATCATCGTCGATAGATTTCCACATGAAGTCCCCACTTTCTTTGTCGATAACTTGTTTTGTTTATCAATATTTTTTCATTCAAATTTTCTAAACTATACTATAAAATTATTAAGGAGAACGGTTCACTTTTCGGGGGTTACACTAATGACCTGAAATTTCAGGTCATATCAGAATTGATTGACCTGAAAATATCTTCCAACATCTATAACTTTTTTATTCCTCGATAGGTTTACTTCAGATTTGGATATGTTAAAGATAATAATATATAGAATAAAATACAATTAAGAATTTTCAAACAAATATTTATTTTAATAGTGAAAATGCTTGACCTGAAGGATTTTTCGGTGATCTGAAAGCCGTAAATTTTCCCATACCAACTATGTTCAACAGGCCATAACTTTTTTATTTCTCTATTTTTACTTCAATTTTGGATATGGTTAAAGATAATAATATATAGAATAAAATACAATTAAATTTAAAAAAAAATATTTATTTTAATAGTGAAAATGCTTGACCTGAAGGATTTTTCGTTGACCTGAAGGATTTTTCGTTGACCTGAAAGCCGAAAATATCCTATACCAACTATGAACTATGTTCAAGCCATAGCTTTTTTTATTATTGCATGAAATTATTTCAATTTTGGACATTTTAAAGAAGATGATATTTGAAATAATAATCCATAAAAAATCAAAGAAATATTCATTTTAATATCGAAAAGGCTTGACCTGATGAAAGCAATAAATTTCCCTATATAACAGCTAAGTAGCTAAGACACTAGTGCTTTTGTCGGGCAAAGGATGACAGTGATTGTAAGAGCACTTTGCCAGTTTAATTGATGTTTGTTGACAATCCCGCACCCATGACCAAGAAAGACATGGCTGTAGCGTTGCTCGACAATTAGCAAAGAATTCCGCTTAAACCGGTGCTAGGGGCCGTCTTGAACTTACTATGAGGTATGAGCAAAGCTCATTGTTGAAGGCCTCATGGTGACTTCAAGATGAAGAACAATAATAAAAGCGTTGACAATAAAAGCGTTGTTCCTTTGCTTGTTTTTTACCATGTATTTGTAGAGACTTTGTCTCATGTGCATTTACTCCATATCCTTTTATTCACCATTTTCAATATGTCATAACTTAAGATACTTATCATCGAGGCCCATCAGCACAAATACAAATACATTATTTTTTATACATAAAATGTTGTTGTTTTAACTGTAAAGTATATTTATGTTTGTTATAAGTATGAATTTATTGTTTTTCGAATTTATTAATTTGACCATTCTTTTCCCACTAATCCTAAATAACTATTAAAGTTATATTGCCATCGGAGATGATAAATTCAGCGACATTTCCCACTTTTTTCATTTCAGCGACATTATGATTTCAGCGACAAAAAACATATAAATTCAGCGACATTTACCTGTAAGAGCTGGAGGTGGAGTAGTATTTTAGCAGAATATATATTATTTACAGTCACTAATTTATTGTTCATAGAATTAACTTTTCATTTTGAAAATTTGAAATTGTTAGGACTGTCTCCTCATTATCTTTCTATATCATAGTCATCACTAATCGTGTACATGTATTGTAGAATCATCAGAGCCTGAGATTTTAATGCAAAGATCTCCGAAGATGAGTGGTCATGTAAGCTTTGTCAAGTTTTTACTTGAGAACCCACCCATAAGGCCTTCTTTGCATACCTATCCGTCTCCATTTCAAGGTTATTTGTTTTCGTCAAATAAGAAATCTAGTCAGTTTTCATGTCTCGAATGATAACAGACACTCAAAGTCAATTTATAGTTTGTTTCCATTAGAAAATTGTAAATTTCACTCCTTTGTTCCTTCGGTATTCTACTGCCGTTGTTTCATTTAAAATTTGGCGTCGCTGAAATGATATACAGAATTACTCAAAATATATCGCTGAAGTGATAGTCGCTGAAATGATAGTGTCGCTGAATTTATACGCACCCATTGCCATTTGTTTTGATAGACTAATTATTGGATTTAAATTTTGACATGTCTGTGTATAAGAATTAATGATTATATTCAATGTCATGTTTAGGTTGTCTAATATTACAGTATATCACCTTTAAAAAAACCTACCATTAAACATAATTTGAAATAAAGAATTGAAAATATAAGTTCTAAATTTAATTTTTATAAATACAGATAAAAAAGGCAAAAAAGTTATGGCTTATTGAACAAAATTGGTATTGGAAAGGTCAACGAAAAATCCTTCAGGTCAAGCCTTTTCGATATTGAAATAAATATTTCTTTGAATTTTTTATGGATTATTATTATATATACTAATTTCTTTAAAATGTCAATGTTTGAAATAATTTCCTCCAAAAATAAAAAAGTTGTGGCCTGTTAAACATAGTTAGTATTGGAAAATATACAGCTTTCAAGTCAACGAAAAATCCTTTATGTCAAGCGTTTTCAATAATAGAATCAATATTTCTTGGTTTTTTTTTATTTGATATATTATTATTCTATATACTATTTTCTATAAAATGTCCAAATTTGAAAAACATTTCATTAAAATAAAAAAAATTATGGCCTGTTAAACATAGTTGGTGTAGGAAATTTTACGGCTTTCAGGTCAAGCATTTTCACTATCAAAATAAATATTTATTGAAAAATTTTAATTGTATTTTACGCTATATATCTTTAACATATCCAAATTTGAAGTAAAAATATCGAGGAATAAAAAAGTTATGGCCTGTTGAACATAGTTGGTATCAGAAAATTTACGGCTTTCAGGTCAACGAAAAATCCATCAGGTCAAGCATTTTCACTATTAAGATAAATATTTTTTGAACATTTTTAATTGTATTTTATTCTATATATAATTATCTTTAATATGTCCAAATTTGAAGTGAATCTATCGAGGAATAAAAAAGTTATAGCTGTTGGAAGATATTTTCAGGTCAATCTATTCTGAATTAACCTGAAATTTCAGGTCATTAGTGTAACCCACTTTTCGGTTTGGAAATATGTCGACCAAATTAAAAGTAGTTTAAGAAACTCTGGTGTGGCTGTATCATGTTTGTTGTGATTTATATGGGATGATAGTAGAGTTGCCAATCTCTTTAATTATATGTCTCTGGTACCAATGATTACACATTTTTCTATTCAGTACAATTTAGTGATGTTGTCATAATTGCCAGGGCAAGTAAATATCTTATTTTTTTTTTGGTCGACAAAAAATCTCTTCAGGGCTTCTTGTCATGTACATCATTTATCTTACTGTAAGTAATGCACGACTTCCTTGATGATGATCGTCATTATAAATTCAAGGCATTTGCTTAATCTTACCATGTATTTATAAGGATTTTTGTCCCATGTACATTTACTCCGTATCCCTTTGTTTATTCTCAAACAAAACACAAGAATATTTTTTTTCTATATCCACATTCAGTTTTTATAAATTGCGGTATACGGATTTCCAAATGTTTTGATTTGATCTGCATTGATGAAACATATATGCGCATATATAGAAACTAAATTAACAGTGAATTCGGTATTTTGTTATTCAATAAATATCTGTCAATATACTATAACAAGATGCTCTCAAGAGCCTGTATCACGCACCTAGACTTTGAATAACATAAAAGTCAATGTGAAAGGGTTCAGTCAAATTATGGAGAAGCCCTTGAAAGTGTTTCAATTGTGTCCAATAATAAATAATGTTCTCCGCCGTCTGCCATCAACATGAAAACCAACAATTTTTGTAGCGGACTACATGTACATAAGGCCTTTTGGGGCACATCAAGTTCCAATAGGATAAGTAGTTTCATAGAGAAGATCTTTGCAAATATTTCGATAGAGTCCAATATTAAACTATGTTCCACGCTAGCATTCACTGCATAAGGTGCAAACTTGAAAAACAACTTTTTGTAGGGTCATCCGAGAATGTTTGGGGCCAAGTTGAGTTCTAATTACCTCAGTTGTTTCAGAGAAAACGTTGCTCCCATGGGGGTCCATTGTAAAACAATGCTCCCTGCTGTCGGTCATGACGAGTAAAGTGCACACCTGAAAACATCCTTTTTGTTGGGGACCACTCAAAACAGTAATATGACCAGTTTTGATAAAAGGGCTCATTAATTTTGGAAATATCTCTTAATACATTCTCCGATAGGATTCAATGTTAAATTATGTTCCACACTGGTAGCCATCTTCGATAAGTTTTGAACCTACAAAAAAACTTTCTTAAACTAGTCAATCATGTACAAATTCTGGTTTAATTTCTCCGAATTATCCTTGAACTGTTTATTAAATCTAAATGATTGTGCTGATAGTGTAGAGAACTAAACCATTATGCAAAACTAACCTAATTTATTCACTCATACATGAAATAAAGACCAAAAGGGCAAATAAAATGACTAACTCTGCGAAACTATATAAGATCTACGTACTAACAACTTTCCTTCTTGTATCTGTCATGATTTCTAAACTTGGGGCTCAGATACTGAGCCTGTATCGCTCATCTGACAAAATACTTCTATGCCATGCATGACCAAAAAAGATGTATTTTAGCAATGAGGTGTAATGTTAAGCTATGTTCTCCATTGGCACAAGTGTTTTTTGTCTGATCCTATTGAAATGAGTAATCTTTGCCAAGGACCTTCAATACATCATTCCAATACAGTTTAGTTAAATTTGTTTAGTTTCAGAGAAGATAATGAAAAGTATGGTTTTCACATACCGGGCTATGATGTTAAACTATGTTCTGCAATGGAGGTCATGTTTTTGTCGGATCAAAATGAAATGGGTAAATTTTGTAAAGTACCTTCCATACATTCCTGTAAAGTTTGGATTAATTTGCTTCAGTTGTTTCAGAGGTGAAGATGAAAACGTGATTTTCCCATAGGAAAATGTAAACCATGCTGGTGGCCATGTGTTTCGTCGGATCGGAACGAAATGAGCATTCTTCGTTAAGCACCTTTAGTACATCATTCCTGTAAAGTTTGGTTGAATTTGCTTCAGCTGTTTCAGAGAAGAAGATGAAAATGTGATTTTTCCAATAGGGTCCAATGTTAAACATAAGTTCCGCGCTGGCGGCCATGTTTTTTATCGTATCCAAAAGAAATGAGCTATCTTTGTAAAGGACCTTCCATACATCATTCCTGTAAAGTTTAGTTGAATTTGCTTCAGCTGTTTCAGAGCAGAAGATGAAAATGTGATTTTTCCCGTAGGGTCCAATGTTAAACCTAAGTTCCGCGCTGGCAGCAATGTTTTTATCGAATCTGAAAGAAATGAGCTATCTTTGTAAAGGACCTTCCATACATCATTCCTGTAAATGTTTGGTTGAATTTGCTCCAGCTGTTTCAGAGCAGAAGATGAAAATGTGATTTTCCCATAGGGTCCAATGATAAAACATGTTCCGTGCTGGTGGCCATGTTTTTCATCGGATCGGAAGGATATGAGCAATCTTTGTTAAGGACCTTTAGTACATCATTCCTGTAAAGTTTGGTTGAATTTGCTTCAGCTGTCTCAGAGCAGAAGATGAAAATGTGATTTTTCCCATAGGGGCAATGTTAAACCTAAGTTCCGCGCTGGCGGCCATGTTTTCTATCGGATCGGAAAGAAATGAGTAGTCTTTGTTAAGGACCTTTAGTACATCATTTCAGTAAAGTTTGGTTGAATTTGTTTCAGCTGTTTCAGAGTAGAAGATGAAAATGTGATTTTCCCATAGTGTCCAGTGTTAAACCATGTTCCGCGCTGGAGGCCATGTTTTTTGTTGGATTGAAACGAAATGAGCAATCTTTGTAAAGGACCTTCCATACATCATTCCTGTAAAGTTTGGTTGAATTTGCTACAGTGGTTTCAGAGGAGTAGATGAAAATGCGATTTTCCCATATGGTCCTTTGTTAAACCATGTTCCGTGCTGGCAGCCATGTTTTTCGTCGGATCAGAACAAAATGGGCCATCTTTGTTAAGGACCTTAAGTACATCATTCCTGTAGAGTTTGGTTCAATTTGGTTCAGCCTTTCCAGAGCAGATGATGAAAATGTGACTTTTCCCATAGGGTCCAATGTTAAACCTAAGTTCTGTGCTGGCGGTCATGTTTTTTATCGCATCGGAACGAAATGAGCAATCTTTGTAAAGGACCTTCCATACATCATTCCTGTAAAGTTTGGTTGAATTTGTTTCAGTGGTTTCAGAGGAGAAGATGAATATGTGAAAAGTTTAACGGACGGACGGACGGACGACGGACGCCAAGTGATGGCAATAGCTCACACTGACCTTTAGGGTCAGGTGAGCTAAAAATAACTGGCTTAAATACAAAACTTGACCACTGTCACTCATGCATCCAATGAAAATCAAAGTGCTTAACTGCGTAGTGAAATTGCAGTATCATTCAATATCGAATTACAAAACAACAGTAATTTTAAAAGACATTAATACAATATTCCTGTAAAGTTTGGTTTAATTTGCGCTAGGATGTTCAGAGGAGGTGACTAAAATAGGATTTTTCCATAGGGCAAATGCTAAATTATAGACCGCGCTGTCTGCCATGTACTTTGTGGAAATCTTTATGAAGGACCTTCACTACATCATTCCAATGCAGTTTTGTTAAATTGGCTTAAAATGTTTCAGAGCAGATAACGAAAAAGATGTTTTTCCCATACTGTCAAATGTTAAACTATGTTCTGTTCTAGCGGCAAGTTTGCTTTTTTGGTTAACGGACGAGCAACAGACTACGTACGTAAAGTTATAAGAAACAAGAGGCTCTCAAGAGCCTGTATCGCTCACCTGGGTCATGGCTGACACAATAAGTCAAAATAATCACAATGTTTAAGGTTCTCATTTTCAAATTTGTTTATTAATAGTTAAGGGTCTCATTTTGAAGTTTTCTGATGTTGTATGATCCAAAATTAAACTATGTTCCAAACTGGCAGCAATTTTTGATGGGGCGTAGACCAACTGTCACCTTTCTTGAAGAAGACCATGTAAGGATCATTGTGCCTCACTTTGGTTTAACTGGCATAGTATTTTCAGAGGAGATCTTTAAATGATTTCCCATGGGGTCCAAGGTTAAACAATGTTCCCCGCTGACTGCCATCTTGGATGCTATGCGGACATCCAGACACATTTTATGAAGGGGACCAAGTAAGGACCATTGTGACTAAGTATGATTCCAATTGGCCATGTACTTTCAGAGGAGAAGATCTTTGAATATGTTTCCCTTTAGGGTCTAATGTTAAAAACATGTTCCCTCCTGGCGGCCATCTAGGATATATGATGTGGACTTGCTGAACACATTTTTAAAAGGGGCCACCTATGGACCATTGTGATTGAGTTTGGTTCCAATTAGCCCAGTATTTTCAGAGGAGAAGATTTTTGCAAAATTGTCCAATTTTGGACAAAGTTCCCCGCTGGCGGCCATCTTGGATGACGTGCAGACTTGCCAGACAAAATTTTCAAAGGGGACCACCGAAGGACTATTGTGACCAAGTTTGGTTCTAATTGGCGCAGAAGTTTTAGAGAAGATCTTTGAATGCTTTCCCATAGGGTCCAATGTTAAACCGCGTTCCCTGCTGGCAGCCATCTTGGATATGATACAGACTTGCCAGACACTTTTTATAAATGGGGCCACCTAAGGACCATTGTGCCCAAGTTTGGTTCCAATTGGCCCAATGGTTTCAGAGAAGATGATGTTTGAATGAAAAGGTTATGATGGACAGACCACTGAAGGCATGAAGATCACCATGGGAGAGCCATGCAGGTCAGCTATAATGTTATACAGACATTGAAGCATAGATGCAACTTCAATAATAACTGAGAAATATGTTTGCATTGTGGGCATACAAACATAACTAACTGACACAATATATACAATTATTATTAAATTGTGAAATAAGTATAGTTTATGAAAGTATTTTTGCAAAAAAATGTAAAAAGTTTTACACAAACACTTTTTTGCTCTTGATTATGTAACAAATAATTATTTCTAATAAAGTGATAGCAGGGAATTTCTCTAAAACTAAACAAAAGAAGATTTGAAAGCAGAATTTAAAGGGAAATAACCCATAACCATATGGCATTGAATTTTTTTTTTTTTGTGAAAAAAGTCAATAACTACAACACAGGCAGTTGGATATTCTTCAAATTTTCAGAGTATGTAGATCTTGATATGCTGAACATTTTTCAACTTTACACTTCACCTCTATATGTTACAGTTTTTGAAATAAAAAAATAAAAAATGCATAAATTTTGAAAATTTTACGGGAAAAGGGCTATAACTCTAAGACGGTTTTTCCGATTTTCTTCAAAATAGCAGGGCGGATAGATCACGTCATTCTGAACAATTCTACCCCCATGTTAGATTTTTGATATCTGCAACGGTTTTGAAGTTATTTGCAAAAAACAGCAATTTACCCCTATGTTCTATTTTTAGTAACAGCGGCCATGTTGTTTGGTCCTCGGACTTACCGAACACATTTTTAAACTACATACCCTGGTGATGATCCAGGCCAACTTTGGATTAAATTGGCCCAGTGGTTTCAGAGGAGAAGATTTTTTAAGAAAAGTTTACGACGGACGACGGACGACGGACGCCAAGTGATGGCAAAAGCTCACCCTGGCATAGCCAGGTGAGCTAAAAAGCTCTCATGGCTTTTTGCCAGGTGCGCTAAAACTCAAACAGAAATGAGAAAAACAGATATGAGAAATCCACAAAACAAAACATGAAAATAAGAAAAAAAAATTAAGTCCAAACCTAAGAAATTACGGTGTGAACAAAGATCGACATAAGGTGTTCAAGAAGAGTAACCTGCTCCATATACATCACCCTTTATACAGAAACATCATCTGTCATTGTTCTGAAACTTAACTTAGTACTAAGTCTTCCAGGGAAGACGTGTGGTCTGTGTACTAACACAAAAAAAGTTCTGTCAAGCCGGAAGTTGGAATGCGAAAGATCCCAATCTCTATCACACGGTATAGCCTCCTATACTGATACTCCATGCCATATTGCAGAAGGCTGGGGTACATGGTTCCTGAGAAAAATGTGACACAATGTGACGCTAACGACGCCGACGCAAGACGACCAATAGTGAACGCAGACGACACAAGAAGAATAACATAACATGAAAGGTTAGTCAAAGGGTACATCACCTTATTGTCTCTGAAGTAATCACCAAGATCTACCAACTTATCAACTTTTCATTGTTTTATTACTTATAGTTTTTAGGCCTAAAAAAAGCAACAACTTAAACAGATTCACCCAAACATGAAATACAGATTAAAATGTCAAACTGGCTTAATGGCCATGTTGACTATGCAGTTCTACCCCAGATTTAATTACGTACACCACCTTTTCATGTTTTAGCTCTTGTAGCAGCGTTCATACACTTTTCCTGTTTCAAAATGCAATGACTTTTCCAGAATATTTTGGTTGTTTTCCATGACCTGATTCTTATAATCTCATTCCCAAGCATCATGAATAAGAAGCAATTCCACGAATTTGACCCGATTTAATTAATTCACTGATTTTAGGCCTTCATTTTATTTTCAAAATTCCATGATTTTTCAAGAAAAATATATGTGTACATATCACTTGGTTATTTCGAACAGGAGGACAAACGTTAGCTCTTACCTTGCTGCATTAGCAAGAAGTCAACTCCGAACTCTTAGGCAAAATCTTTGGGTCTGACCTAAAACAATAAAGCTACTATAAGCTCTGAAATGAATAATTAAATAACCTGTACTTTTCGCTCAACAAAGAAGATAAACCCTACCTCTGTACCAAAAAGAGATAATAGCTACGCTTTAAGCAGTAGGACGATCATTCTCGTATAGTAAGCTACTCTTAGCTAATACACCAGTACTGGCTCCTACATTCGGATAAACCCTCATATTAGTTGTTCAGAGACTGAGCATGTATCAATTACCTGTCTGACAAAGTGCCTCTACGCAATGCAAATGCTGATGACCAAAAATGATGTTTTTTTCCAATATGGTGTAATGAGAAGTTAAGTTCTCAACTGACATCCCTCGTTTTTGTCAGATCCGATTGAAATGAGTTATCTTTGTATAGGACCTGCCATACATCATTCAGATACAGTAAAGTTATATTGCTTGAATAGTTTTGGCGCTTGAAAACATCAATGAAATCCAGAAATCCCAATATATTTGAAGATCCCCTCGTAAGAAAATCTCTGGGCAACCTCCACAAAAATTTAAAAATTTCTAAAAACATACTGTTTGTGTGCAAGAAACACTATCTCGACTGTCTGGGTAAGGAAATGGAAATTGACATTTCACCAGGAAACCCAACTTATACTCCCACTACACTATCTAGGGAGGAGTTTATTGAAAATCACACCTCTAGTTTAGCATCAGTTGGCATCAAAGCGGACGATGAAAACAATCAGCTCCACTACAGCTATTCATTGTAGAGTCTTACAAAATGCACCACCAAGTCACTTTCTAAGCTCCTTACTACTTTATTGATCGCAGTCAGAGATGACCTGAAAAGTTACTGTGATAAAGTCTACTCCACGCGCGGCATCAATCAGATGTGGATTCTAAATAATTCTTAAAATCTCCTTGAACAGCTATCTTCTAGCAGTCTCGACCATTGCCAAAGAATACAAACTTTTGATTTTTCTACTCTTTATACTATCCTACCCCACAATAAATTGAAAATAGTAATTTCTGATTTTATACATCAATGTTTTCAGCACTAAAAATGGAGGACGCAGATACACTTGTTTAGTAGTAGGGAAAGACAAAATATATCTTTTTGAAAACCAGACTGAGTCAAACAAAAGAGTACACGAAGAAAGACGTACTCAAGATGTTGGATTTTTAATAGACAATATTTTTGTCGAATTTGGTGGCCGCGTTTTTCAACAGACAATCGGGATTCCCATGGAAACGTAATGCGCGACACTTTTAGCTGATCTTTTTCTTTTCTCTGATAAAGTGTTGGTAAGGTGAGCTGCAAAGGTAGAATATATGATTCTGAATGCCAACAGTGACGAAAATCATCTTTTTAAACCTGCTAACATCGGAAAATCCAGCAAGGTCTTCAGCTGGATTTGAACCCCTGCTTGTTGTCATCTATGGCAACAACGCCTGCACTATGTACAGCGCCCTAGACCACTCGGCCACCTAGGCTATATTAAATATAGCTTTCGGTAACCGGGTCATACCTCATCATTCATATTATATAGAGCTGTGTGCAACACTATTATTTTCTTTTCTCGTATGAGACCAAGTTTTTACAAGGGCAAACACAGAAAAAACAAAAACATTTAGCCAAACCGTTACATTTCAGCTTCCTCTACATAGACGATGTACTTTCTCTTAATAATCCAAAATTCAAGGAATATTTAAACCAGATTTGTCCCATTGAGCTTGAAATTAAAGAGACTACTGATACACTTACTTCAGCTTCGTACATTTATCTTTTGATATACCTTGACGAAGATGTACGTATGAAACCTAAGCTATATAACAAAAGGGATGATTTAAACTTCAAAATTGTGAACTTTCCCTTTCTGGACAGCAATACCTAACGCTCCAGCCTATGGAGTGTACATTTCACAGTTGATTCGTTAATGTTGAGCATGTAGTTTAGGCAGTGATTTTTAATGGAGCAGAAACACTGTCCCAAAAGCTGCTTAGTCAGGGATTTGTTCAGCCTTTGTAACTTTTATCCCTTCAGAAATTCTATGGCCGTAATCATGACATCACTGACAGATATGACGTGTCTGTGTCCCAAATCAAAACGGACATTTTTCAGCTAGATTTCACGTCTTCACGGATTTGACGTAACCGGTTTTGACTCATCCCTAGATTGACCCACTGATAGTGTGATGGTGTCTCTAGCGGAAAAAGACCTTCCATACATCATTGCTGCAAAGTTTGGTTAATTTGCTTCACAGGTTTCAAAGAAGGTGAAAATTTTCTTTTGCAGTGCCTGTACCCACTCAGGACCATTGCGGTCAACAATTTTGCCGGTAGTTACCACCTGACTTGTCTTTTTGTCTCATGGACTTCGGCCCTTGGCCACTCTGTTGGTAATTTTGTTATTACCACCATATCCCATTGGGTGTATTGTTAACCTATGCTTTTTACGGATCGGAATGAAATGAGCAATCTTTGTAAAAGACCTTCAATTAATCATTGCTGTAAAGTTTGGTTAAATTTTCTTCACTGGTTTCAGAGGTGAAGATGAAAATAAGATTTTCCTATAGGGTCTGATATTAAACAACGTTATGTGCTGGCAGTCATCTGTTTTGTCGGATCTGACCTTCAGGACCTTTAGTACATAATTCCTGTAAAATTTTGTTGAAATTGCTTCCATGGTTTCAGAGAAAATGATGAAAATGTGATTTCCCCTAGAGTCCAACGTTACACTACCGTATGTTCTGCGCTGGCGGCCAGGTTTTTTGTCAAATCTAAATGATTGATTGATTATTTAGAGTTTAACATCCAATGAGCAATATTTCAGCTATATCAGGACGAGAACAAGTTAATCAATTCAAAAAATTGAAAGTATCAGAAGAAAGAAATAAAGGTGGAAGGGACAACCTGGGCAACGACTTTTGACTGCCACTGGAAAATTGNGTCTGCTCTCTTTAGAGAAATATAGAAGGGTTTTTTATACTGCATGGAGCGTGGCGTTTCTCCACACAGTTTGGCTACAATGGTTCGCGGTCAGGTTTTCCGTATTATGACCTGACTACCCCGCATAGACAGGGCATTCCCCTATCCACCACCTGGGGACGCGCCCGGCAGCTCTGTAGCCGAAGCCCCTGAAAACCGATTCAGGTGCCGGGCAAATCTAAATGAAATCATCAATCTTTGTAAGGACCTTCCATAGGTCAGCTTAATTTGAATTTGTTTTGATGGTTTAAGAGTAGATGATGACAATATTATTTTTCCCATAGGGTACAATGCTAAACCGAAGTTCTGCATTGGTGGCCATTTTTAAAAATAGGAATGAAATGAGCAATCTTTGCAAAGGACCTTGAATACATAATTTCAGTAAAGTTTGTCCGATTGAGAGGTTTCAGAGGAAAAGATGAAAATGTAAAGTTAAAGGAAGGTGGACAGACAGACAGATGATGGACACCAAGTGATGCTTAAAGCTCACACGGACCCTTGTGGTCGGGTAAGCTAAAACATTGAAAGGAACCTTCTAAGCTAACCTTGTTGTGCAACATTGTCACATGTTAAACAGGAATGTACTGTAATAAAAGACTGTCACAGACTGCATCCAAAGCATTCATTGCAGCTGTCATCCAACAATACATCACACATACCAAAATGGTTGATATGAGACATTTCAGTAATCGGGAATGCACTTAAACCTTTCTACCAAACCAAGTGGCTCATGCAAAAAATATAGTCATGGACAGCATCCAATGCATGCACATTTTATTGCATTTGTCATCCCAAAATGCATCATGTGAGAGATGCCAGTCAGTGAGAATGGACTTTAATCATTCTACCTAATCAAGTTGCTCATGCATAAAATGTTGGTCACAGTCAGCATCCGTAGCATGTATTGTTGTAAGCCAATACCAACATGATTGATGTGGGACATGCCAGTAAGTGGGCATGGACTTTCACCATTATACCTTACCAAGTCACTCATTTGTAAAATGTAGGTCACAGACAGCATCGGAAACGTGAATTGTTGTTGTCATCCGAAAACACATACATACCAATATGGTTGATGTTGGACATGTCAGTAAGTGGGAATGGACTTTAACCATTCTACCTTACAAAGTCGCTCATGCGTAAAATGTAGGTCACAGACAGCATCTGAAGCATGCATTGTTCTTGTCATCCCAAAAGGCATCATACATACCAATATGTTTAATTAAGACTTGTCAGTAAGCATGGATGGACTTTAACCATTACTCCTAACTGGACATCGATGCCAATGCAGACACTAAGGATATCTAATAAGCCCCCTCACTTCTTGAGGTGAGCTCAAAATCAATAGGGTTCCATCTCATGTAGTATGTAAGTATGTGACCAAGTTTGGTTTAATCCATTGAAAGATACTATAGCTATATTGAAATTTAAATTTATTTTTGTCACCAAGACCTGTCCGAAAATCAACATCTGTCACCTTGACTTTATGAGTAGCAACCATACAATATATAGTGATAATCATTTGACCAAGTCTGATCTTGAAATAATGAAGGATACAGAAAACAATATTTTCTTTAAATCTTAATCTATTTTCAGCCATTGTGACCTTGACCTTATGGGTAACAACCTAAAAAGTATTTAGGCTGTATGAGCTTCAGATTTGAGAAGCATTCGATATCCTTCGGTTTCATCCATTTCAACAGGGTTAATTTTTTTTGCACATGTATCATATTTTCTTGGTCATAGGTCACTTAAGAATGCATAAAATAGACAATGTGTAAAATTTTATAAACTTCAGGCATATAAACAGCTGATAGAAATTGAATGAAAACTCTAGAGAGAACTGTTTCCCACCAACATTTTGACATCTTATATCTCTAAAATTTTTTACTCATGTTGTTTTTCTTCAAAATAAAAGGTTAGCATTTAAATTCTAATTACAAAATTTCTGACACTTGCACTCCCCTAAGATTTGGTCTCATGTGACTAGTAATCATGTGACCAAGTTGGATTGAGGAATGATACTCATGTTTTCATCTAAAAACAATCATTGTGAACATGACCCTTGGATGTGCTGGTCCAACATCAATAAGACTCTGTCTTGTGTGATAAGTAAGCATGTGAAAAAGTGTGGATTGGATCTGATGCAGGCAATTGAAATTATCATCCAAACNATTTCGAATGTCAGTTTAAGTGCTCTGAGATTAAAAAAGCAAAGTATCTCTTAAAAGATATTAAATAAATACAATAAACACATAAAACGATGTAGTTGATCATGAAATGGACACTGTATCGCCACATGAATGGATTATTTTTTGTGCCTTCGTATGAATAACTGGTAAGCCGTACGCGTTTTTAATGATAGTCTGGATCATTCCGATTCTTTTCATACAAAGTAGTCTCCTTAATGTAAGAGTCTGGTTGAAACAGACTTTTTTCAAGATGGCTTTACCCGACAGCTAGAAGGCAGAGAACCTGCCTTAAAAAGTATTTAGGGAGTATGAGCTTCAGATTTGAGAAGCATTCGATATCCTTGGGTTTCATCCATTTGAACAGGGTTAATTTTTTTTGCACATGTATCATATTTTCTTGGTCATAGGTCACTTTAGAATGCATAAAATAGACAATGTGTAAAATTTTATAAACTTCAGTTTATATTTTCACATATTTTAAGGCATATAAACAGCTGATAGAAATTGAATGAAAACTCTAGACAGAACTGTTTCCCGCCAAAATTTTGACATCTTATATCTCTAAAATTTTTTACTCATGTTGTTTTTCTTCAAAATAAAAGGTTAGCATTTAAATTCTAATTACAAAATTTCTGACACTTGCACTCCCCTAAGATTTGGTCTCATGTGACTAGTAATCATGTGACCAAGTTGGATTGAGGAATGATACTCATGTTTTCATCTAAAAACAATCATTGTGAACATGACCCTTGGATGTGCTGGTCCAACATCAATAAGACTCTGTCTTGTGTGATAAGTAAGCATGTGAAAAAGTGTGGATTGGATCTGATGCAGGCAATTGAAATTATCATCCAAACATCGATAAAAAAAATTAAAATTTATACAGACACTCCAAGATAAAGGGTGAATCTTAAACCCCCAACCTAGCTAGCAGCAAGGGTATAAAAAATGCATTGGTTGTGGAGTATACTGGAGACCAATAGAAACACAAAACAAGAGTTGTCAGAAGACAACATAGCTCGCCAAGGATTAGAGTGACATAAATGAACAATAAAATTTGAAATACATGTAATACATTAATGTAATTGTAGTATTTCAAAAATTATTAAATGTAATATAAGGAAGTCACATGGCAAAAAGAAACTCCCTTCCACTAAAAAAATAAGTTTTATAAGCAGGGTTAAAGTTTTTAAACAATTGCCCTAAGGGCAATGTCAAGGTCATAATGTCTACAAATATGTTACCAACAGAAAGCTCTCATCTTAATTAAGTAACATACCAAATATGAAACCCTACCACTAAACAACTAACTTCTAAAAGCAAGGTTAAAGTTTATAAAAAATAGCCCTTAGGGCAAGGTCAAGGTCAAAATGTCTTCAAATATGGTGCCATCAGAAAGCTCTCATCACAAGAAAGGCACATACCAAATATGAACACTCTACCACTAAATAACTTGATTCTAGAAGCAAGGTTAAAGTTTTTAAAAAAATTGCCCTCAGGGCAAGGTCAAGGTCAAAATGCCTACAAATATGGTACCACTAGAAAGCTCTCATCATAAAGAAGTTACATACCAAATATAAACACCTTACCACTAAAATCCTCCCTTCTAGAGGCAATGTTAAAGTTTTTTCAAAAATTGCCCTAAGGGCAAGGTCAAATTGTCTAAAAATATGGTACCATTAGAAAGCTCTCATCATAAGGAAGTTACATATCAAATATCAACACCCTACCACTAAAAGTCTACCTTCTAGAGGCAAGGTTAAAGGTTTTTTTTTTTAAATTGCCCCAAGGGCAAGTCAAGGTCAAAATGTATACAAGTATGGTACCAGAAGAAAGCTCTCATCACAAGGAAGTCACATACCAAATATCAACTTCCTAGCTCTTCAGGTCTCAATTCCACAAGCCAGGTTAAAATTTTGCTGATGCCGATGCCAGCTAAACTAGAGGCTCAGAGACTGAGCTGACAAAATTCTTCTATGCCAATCCCCATGCATGTCCCAAAATGATGTTTATTACCAATGGGGTCTAATGTTTAGCTATGTTCTCCATTAGCACCCGTGTTTTTTTTTTCTGATCCTATTGATAAGTAATTTTTGCAAAGGACCTTCTATATATTTAGTTAAATTTGCTTGAATAGTTTCAGAGAAGATGATGAAAAGGATGGTTTTCTCATACCAGGCTCCAATGTTCTACACTGGCGGCCATTTTTTTATTGGACCAATTTTTGTAAAGTACCATTAGTACATTATTCTTGTAAAGTTTGGTTGAATTTGTTTCAGTGGTTTCAGAGGAGAAGATGAAAATGTGATTTTCCCCATAGGGTTCAAAGTTAAACTATGTTCCCTGCTGGCCGCCATGTTTTCTATCTGACTGTAACAAAATGAGCAATCTTTGTTAAGGACCTTCCATACATCATTCCTGTAAAGTTTTGTTGAATTTGCTTCAGTGGTTTCAGTGGAGAAAATGAAAATGTGATTTTTCAAATAGGGTCCAATGTTAAACCATAGTTCCGTGCTGGGAGCCATGTTTTTTTTTGGATCAGAACGAAATGAGCAATCTTTGTAAAGGACCTTTCGGACATCATTCCTGTAAAGTTTGGTTGAATTTGCTTCAGTGGTTTCAGAGGTGAAGATGAAAGTGTGATTTTCCCATAGGGTCCAATGTAAAACTATATTCCATGCTGGCGGCCATGTTTCTTTGTTATGGACCTTTAGTACATCATTCTTGTAAAGTCTGGTTGAATTTGATTCCATGGTTTTAGAGGAGAAGATGAAAATGTGATTTTTCCCATAGGGTCCAATGTTAAACCTAAGTTCCACGCTGGCCGCCATGTTTTTTGTCGAATCAGAATTAAATGAGCAATACTTGTTAAGGACCTTTAGTAAATCATTCTTGTAAAGTTTAGTTGAATTTGCTTCAGTGGTTTCAGAGGAGAAGATGAAAATGTGATTTTTCCATAGGGTCCAATGTTAAACAATGTTCGGTGCTGGCGGCCATGTTTTTTACCAGATCGAAAGGAAATGAGCAATCCTTGTTAAGGACCTTTAGTAGATCATTCCTGTAAAGTTAGGTTGAATTTGCTTTAATGGTTTCAGAGGCGAAGACGAACATGTGATTTTTCCCATAGGGTCCAATGTTAAACCTAAGTTCCGCGCTGGCGGCCATGTTTTTTGTTGGAATGGAACAAAATGAGCAATCTTTGTAAAGGACCTTTAGTACATCATCCCTGTAAAGTTTGGTTGAATTTTCTTCTGTGTTTTCAGAGGAGTAGATGAAAATGTGAAAAGTTAACAGACGATGGACGCAGGACGACGGAGGACGGATGCCAAGTGATGGCAATAGCTCACACTGACCTTTTAAGTCAAGTGAGCTAAAAATGAATAAAAAAAATTATGCATGGGAGAGTTTTAAAAGTGCTGTCTTACCCTCCCCTCCCCCTGTTTTCAATTTCCAAAACAGGCCTTTGTAGATTAGGCAACAACATAACAAAATTTACACTTCATGTACAATGTATTCATAACATTTATTTTCTCCTTAACAATAATAAGCATCATAAAACAACGCCTTTAATTTGAGCAACTGCTTAGTTGCATTTTCTTGTCTTGTACCACATCTCTATCAAAATGTCAAAATATAATAATCTCTACTTTGGTTTTTATAAATTCTTGCTATATGCTATATAAAGAACTGGTAGAACCACACTCATATTCCAATTACATTATTATCAAATCCAACACACATGTAATGCCTACATCATCAGTTTTTGACCACATTTTTTGCTTACATCATCAGTTCTTGACTAAATGTTTTGCTGACATCATCAGTTCTTGACCACATGCTCAGTTGATGTTATCAATGCAAATGCTAAACTTTCCACTGAAAAGATTAATTGTGGACTATATTAATAATGCACTTGAAAAGTATATTTAAACAAAATATTATTCCTAAAGTGTAGCCGACTTGCATTCATGCCATCAGACTTTTTTATCACAGTTTTGAAGGACAGCCACTTTTGCAAGAGAAAATTTTCTAGGACTATCTTTTAAACCTTTCTGCAACATAAAGTCATTGTTAAAAGTATATGATAAAATTTTGAATAAAACTTAAGTAAGAAAATATCTTTATTCATTATAATTCATTCCACTTTCTCCTTTTTACAGTTGAATTTCTATGGTTATATTTGCAATAGCTCTTATGGATATCTAAAATGCATTTTGTTGTCTCTTTGTTCAAACACCCCTCTACCCCCAACAGTTTTCATTGGTCCCTTACCTGTTCAAGCAATAGGAGTTCAATTGTAGGTGCAGGCATGCACCTTTCGTAAAATATTTAATACAGGAGTTTGTCTTTTATTTGAGTGTGGAATTGGTAAAACAATTCCCCGTGGTAGAGATGTATGCTCTTTATTTTTCTTAGATACCGTGTACTTATACATGTGATTATATCTCATGTGTACACTTTGTTCAATTACTATTATCTAAATTAATTTAAATTCTAAAAGCGAAGGATTAACTCCCACCATTGTAATTTTGTCAATAGCTATATTTGTTGCAGTTGGAGTTAACATATGTGTTATGGTCTCATGTTCATTTACTCCATATCCTTTCGTAAAATACCTATCAAAACTCTTTTGATTGCATAATTTAAGAAGTGTCCTTTAATTGTATATATACTTCTTTCCTAAGTGCAGAATAAAATCTGACAATACTTACAATGTGGAAAGGAGCCACGTTTAATTACATTGTTCAGAAATGATGACAAAAACTGTATACATCTTGTAAATTCTGTTTCCATAACAACTATAGTTTTAATGCTGCAAGAAATAATACCATTTTGTTATCATACAATCTTATATTAATTGATTAAATGCTTACTCACAGAATGAAACTTGGCATTAGAAGGAAGTCTTCATTTTTAATATCTTTTGTATCTTAACTTTTCAAAGATATGATTTTTTGAAAAATTTTCCTAAGACAAGGTCAAGGTCAAAATGTCTAAAAATATAGTACCAAATATGAATACCTAGCACTTAATGACTAGCTTTTAGAAGAAAGGATAATGTTTTTAAAAAGAATTTTCTCAGGGCAAGGTCAAGGTAAAATGTCTATAAATACCATATCTCCAGAAGGATCTTTAGATCCTATCATTAGAAAGTCATGTATCAAATATGAGTGCCCCAGCACTTAATGACTACCTTCTAGAAGCAAGGTTTAAGTTTTTATAAACCTCACTGGAGACAAAGTTACGGTCAAAATGTCTCAAAATATGTTATTCCCAGAAAGCTCTCATCACACACCAAATAAAGACAACTTAATGACAAGCTTCTAAAACGGAGGTAAAGTTTTAACTGATGCTGACGAGACCAACCACAACAGTACAATAGCACTCTTGACATTCCCTGGACATTTTCCTGAACATAAGATAACTTTTTTGTTTTCTCTTTGTGATTACTTTGATTCCAGCCTTCAAGAGTGGATGTAATCAAGTTTGTTAGGGTGTGGATTGAAACCACTTAACATATAACTATTCACTCCACTCACCTGACTTCCTGGATACCTTGATCCCACCTTGCTTGGAATGTTAGTATCAGATTTAATACCCTCATCACTGCTTCCTTTAAGAATGCCACCTTTTTATGAAGTAAACATCGTTCATATATTTTATTCACATATTTTGTATGAACAGAGATAATCTGGTCTAGATCGGTAGCCTTCTGTAACTCTTCCTTAAATTCTAACCCAGTACTGTGTAAAATCTGTAAACATAGTTTATTCAATTATTGAATAAGTAGATGATGGTTGATCAGTTATCTTAAAATATATGAGACTATATCAACTGTGGTAGAAGAAGAACTATGCTGTTATAAGAAAATAAACCTTTCCAGAATTCTTTTGGACAATCACATAAATTAAGTCTAAACCTTGTAAATTCTATAAGGAGTAATATTTAAACTAGTTTAAATAAAACATAGGTGAATATATAGAATAATGGAAGTCTTGTTTTTGATACAAGAAATATTGGCGAACAATAATGGACGAGCCCCTTGTGGGCAAGTCACTTATTGGAGCCTCTATTTCTTGTATCAAAAACAAAACTTCTATTACTCTTTTTATCGGTAATTAACTAAATCGTTTAATAGAACAAATTTTGAAAATGAATGTTAATTTTCAACAAATTGTGAAATTGACTAGTATTGAGTTGTAAAAGAATTTGTACGATCCGGTAAGAGTCTCTGTAAGATGTATATTTCTTTGTTTCATTGACTCTGCTTGACAAAGTAGGCGTGGCCTAAGATACTTTTTGCCAATATTTATTGTATTCGGACAGAAGCAAATACTGAAAAATAATTGATTCGTGAGATCAAAGGAAACTCGTACAAATTACCAATAAAATGCTAAAAACATCTACAGTGGAACTTAAATGGCTTGAGCACCTACGGGACCGATTAAAACAATTCAAGTAAGAGGGGTGTTCAAGCTATCATAGGTCTAACTGTGTATTAACTGGAACAACGGGTCCAATTGAATGGTTTGAGACAACCAAGGTGTTCTATTTATTGCAGTTCGAGCCATGGAAGTTCCACTGTATTTAAATTACTCGCAATACATTGTGTATGTTCTTCAGGACTGGGTTGTACAAACCCCAATCAAAAGTTAATTAACGTTTAAATTTTAAGTGTAAATTAATTTGGTTGCATTTGTTAAGGATTTAATTTACACTTAAAATTTAAACATCAATTAACTTTTATTGACATTTGTGTAAACCAGTCCAGATGCATTAACTAATCAAAGTGCAAAAAATGTGGACATAAAGTACAAAATGTCTTCAGACAATTTAATACTAAAATCAAACAAGGCAAGAAATCTGCGACAAAAATTTGGTGTATGGTTAAAAATCAAAGTATCTGCAAACAGGAAGTGGATGCCCAACAAACTATTGACAAAGTACAGTAGTCTCCTTCTCAACACCTGCATACGACAGGGTTGCCACTCTTTTCCTCATATGAAATAAATAACAAAATACCGAAGTTACTGTTAATTTATCTTCTGCAAATGCGCATTTCTACAACTTATGTCTCATCAGTGCAGATCAAACCCAAAACTTTTGGAAGTCCATTAACCGAAAACTTGTAAAAGCTGATAGAGAACAAATAACTAAAAGGATCTAAATAGAAAAGCCAAAATTCAGCTAAGGACAGAGCTATGCATGAGGGAGATACTCCCTAGTTTAAACAAAATTTTCCAAAATTTAGATATTGCAAGTTTCAATAAAGTCGGTTTTCGGGTCAGCACCGAAGTACTGACTACTGGGTTGGTGAATACCCTCGGGGACTAACAGTCCACCAGCAGTGGCATCGGTCCAGTGGTAAAAAATAACAAAATACCGAAGTTACTGTTAATTTATCTTCTGCATATGCACATTTCGACAACTCATGTCTCAATTCAAGGGTTTTTCAAGGATTTACACAAGTTTTCAAGGATTAAAACTAGAGGCTCACATGAGCCTGTATCGCTCACCTGGTGACTGGTTTTATTCAGACCACCGATTCCAGTGATTTTGTTCCCTTCAAATTGCAGCCGAATTTCGGCTGTTTCCCCCAGAGATAATTTCCCAACTCTCCGTTTTTATTTCCCAAAGTTGAAAAAAAATCTTCCCAAAATACGTTGTTGACTATGTCTATGTCAATTGAACACATCTAAGTACTTGAATAATTGTGATTTCTTTCAAGCGCACATATGATGTAGATTCTCTGCACCAGGATCGGCTACGAACTTTGTCCGGAAATGGAGTCTCCCATACAAACGGAGGAAGATAACATAACAATTTTTACAAAAAAAGTTAGTTTCTTTTCCCTACAATATACTGTACTCGGTACCAAATGTGTCCCAACAGCAATTTCTATACAAAAAAGCTGTCAAAACGTGATGAAAAAGAGTGTTTAAAAACAAAACTTATACAATAAAGCCAAGGATAACAAAATACTGGCCCTACAAAATTTATTTCAAAGTTTGTAACGAATGTTTGGGAAATGTTGACATGAATTTGTTGAACTTGATATTGATAAAACCTCTTCCCCTAATCCCAAAATAGTAAACACATGGTAAATCTGATCATCCAAAACCCAGTGAACAAGGGATAATATTGACTCTTCATTATTTATTGTCCTTATAGGTCAACAGATCAATGGAGGTTTAATGATGCAAACTTCTTTAATGTTATCAATGGCTTTATTTTTCACACAGCAAAAGGGGTATTTTAGGCAAGCATAGCGGTCTGAATAGTAAATACTTTCTTACAAAAGCAGTCAAGTCAGTAGGGCCTTATTCAGTGAGATTACTGGAAGGCCCCAGAGAGAGTTCAGGCCTAAATTTCCATTGAAATTGCTAATATTTGTTAGTATTTTGTTATAAAAAAAATTCCCAATTTTGAAAATACTGCGATAAATTTTCCCAAACTGAAAGGTAGAGGTAGCTTTGAAAAAAGGTAACAAAACCACTGGATTCATACTATAAATCAGTTCACCAGATGTTACATTTTCATTCTTCGATGAGGTACAAACTAAAAATCACAATCTTTGGAAGGGATCACCCAAAGACAATTGTAACCAAGTTTGGTTCCAATTGGCTCAGTAGGTTCAGAGGAGAAGACATTTGAATGCATTGCCAATAGAGTCCCTATGTTAAACTATGTTTCCTGCTGGCGGCCATCTTGAATGAGGTATGAACATAAAAATCACAAACTTTGAAGGGAAACATCTATAGACTAATATATCCAAGTTTGGTTCCAATTGCCACAGTGGGTTCAGAGGAAAAGACTTTTAATGCATTTCCCATAGGGTCCCTATGTTGGCAGCCATCTTGGATGAGGTATGACGTAAAAATCACAAATTTTAAAGGGGACCACCCAAGGGCTATTGTGACCAAGTTTGGTTCAGTTTGACTAGGTAGTTTCAGAGAAGAAGATCTATGAATACATTTCCCATTGGGTCCTATGTTAAACTACGTCCCGTGCTTGCCACCATCTTGGATGAAGTACGAACATAAAAATCACAAACTTGAAAGGGTACCATACAAAGACTACTGTGACAAAATTTGGTCCCCATTGGCTCAGTGGTTTCAGAGGAGAAGATCTTTGAATGCATTTCCCGTAGGGTCCTATGATAAACTATCTTCCCTGCTGGCGGCCATCTTGGATGAGATGCAAACCTGCTGGACATATGTAGAAATTGTAGTTCCGGAAAACCTCAACACTTTTGCAATTCACATTTAACCTTTATCTCAAACAGTTTTTGAAATGAAAGTAAAAACGTTAAAAAATTGTAAAATTTCAAAGAAAAAGCGGCAATAACTCCTATGTAGGTTGTCAGATTTTCTTTAAAATTGCAAGACATGTAGATCTTACTATGCTGACCATTTTTGTTGTATAAACTTCACTTCTATCTTATACCATTTTCAATATATAAGAATAAAAGTAACGAAAAACTGAAATTTTTACGGAAAAGATACCTCCAAGACAGGTATACGGATATTCTTCAAAATTGCAGGGCAGGTAGATCTCATCATGCTGATCATTTTTACTCCTGTCAGAATTTTGATATCTGTAATGGTTTTCGAGTAATTTGCAAAAAACAGCAATTTAACCCTATGTTCTAGTTTTAGTAACAGCAGCCATGTTGTTTGGTCTACAGTCATAAAAATCAATAAAGGGTTACGCCGAGCGCAGCATGATACGACCGCAGCATGTCGTCCACTGAAATTTGAAAAAGTGTAATTTAAAGTGAGTATGGACATAGGAAAGAGCTTGACACAATAATTAGATGGACGCAATAAGGAGATTGACCAAGTAATTAGCTGGACACAAACTAGGGAAAATAAAAATTAGCCCTTATGACTCCTGATGATTCCTCTTTGACCCTCTATAGCTCAGAAACAGTAAGAGCTACACCCAATCCATTGACATGATGCTGAAAGCTTATATCAAGAGAAATCAAAAGAAAAAAATCCCATCGAAATGCGATGAAAAATAAAAATTTAAGGTAAACTGTAAATTTACGATTTTGGCCCCCTTCGGCCCCTCATAG
>MJUU01003335.1:215376-253447 GCA_002080025.1 Modiolus philippinarum | reverse complement strand
CCAAGACACCACATACTGAAATTTGAAGATGATCCGTCCACTAGAAACAAAGTTATGCTGGCCACAGACGCCGACGCCGACGCCGACGCCGACGCCGACGCCGACGACTGCGCCATAACATAATACGACCGCAAAATTTTTGCGGTCGTATAAAAACTTGAAAGTGCATACCCTCGTGATGATTCAGGCCAAGTTTGGCTAGTATTGGCCCAGTGGTTTCACAGGCGGGGAAGTAGTTCACAAAAATTGTCTCCCCTGTAAATTTGTTTACCTGCCATCTCCTCAAATAAACAAGATGTGTGATGACACAGCCACAGTAAAAAAAAATCAAATTTCTAATATTTGCGGTATTTCTTTTACATTTCACATACTATGTATCTTATGCTGCAACAATCGCTGTACGGAACAGATATATGAGAAATATAAATGTCGTTGATTAATTCATAAAACATTGTTTTAAAAACAAACACTGAACTGATGGTCAAAACTATGATAATAAAGAAAAAAATCTAGCCACCCTCAGAGGGCATGGGCGGAAACAAAATTTAGGAGTATTATTAAATATATAATTATGCATCGTATAAACCATATGAAATTGATTTCTGTATATGGCCTTTTTCAGGATCCACTTTTTTCAAGTTTTAAAGTAGGGAGAAAATGGACTTTTCATTGTAGAGCCTCAGAACTCATAACTATCAATTCACAGGATATGTTATGCTTTGAAAACATGTTTTGCCCTGAATCATGGTTAAATAACAAAATACCAAATTAAGTTTACGTTGAGTTTAGTTTCTGTATGTGACCATTTTGACAGGGTTTGTCTCTCACGTGCAGATTAAATCAAAATATTTGAAAATCCATAAACCGAAATTTTCTTAAAACTGACAAACAACAAACTATCAATAGGATCTAAAATCATCCATCGGCAGAGCTATATATGCACGAGAGACACCTGCCAGATCATCCCTTGAAGTTCTTGAACATTAATATCGTAAAAATAAAGATGGTAAACACACATCGTGTACAACTGAACAATCACCATTTCTTTTATGAGCTTTTTAAGCTATGGCTATTTCATAACGACTAATGAGAGAGAAAAATCGCAATTAAGCTTACCCCAATAATCCAGTCGTTATATTCCTCTCACTACGATCGCTCAAAGAAGGAGAGAATTGGATACGGAGAGGGATTGAATTATTCGAGTTACAACACATCTAAAAGGGAAGTAATTCATTTTATTCTCAACTTCCGGTATTTCGTTTTTCAAGGATTTTCCCGGATTTATTTCTATTTTCACATTTTCCCTGCTATTTCCTGACCGGGAGCATCTTTAACAAAAAACCTGTGTTTTTCGCATTTTCCCGGGTCTGAGGCAACCCTGATACGATGAATTCTGGCTGATCAAAGAGATTCTGTTATTGTGTGGTAGGTATTAAAAAAGTATACATAAGGTACATACTCTAGTCATTATGTAATTATGAAGACTGTTGACAAAATAGAGTAGTCTCATTCTCAACACCTGCATACGATGAATTCTGGCCAATCGCGGAGATTCGGAATCCATTGATATCGTAACATCATCCATAGATATACTTTGTAGAATATTCTCCTTCTGTAAATCTATAAATATAAACATCAATAATGAGTAATAATAGCAACGCTTCACACTAAATAATCCACATCAGTATACATGCAAGTTTACCCATACAACTGTCATACAATGGAATGCACCTGCCATAATTTGTCCCGTATGGTGTCACCACTGCACTATCAGGTTTTGTTCTGTGACATCATGATATAACGAAAAAAACATGCCCGAAATACTGTAAACAAACTAATTGTCCCGAGTGATTTTTTCTGTGATCTTTGCGTAAGAAAAAACATCTCAAAAATAAATTGCCACAAATATTTCTTATCCTTATTTAAATGCATTAACAGAAATTGATAATTGCGAAAAATTTTTGCCACGAAGTTCTCTGCAAAAATAAGTTGGTTTACAGTACCACTTTTCCAGCAAGTTACCTGATAGTGCAGCAGGGAGTTACCTGATAGTGCAGCAGGGAGTTACCTGAAAGTCCAGCAGCCAGTTACCTGATAGTGCAGCAGGAAGTTACCTGATGGTGCAGCAGCGAGTTACCTGATAGTGCAGCAGGGAGTTACCTGATAGTGCAGCAGCGAGTTACCTGAGAATGCAGCAGGGAGTTACCTGATAGTGCAGCAGTGAGTTAACTGATAGTGCTGCAGAGTAACCTGATAGTGCAGCAGAGAGTTACCTGATAGTGCAGCAGAGAGTTACCTAATAGTGCAGCAGCGAGTTACCTGATAGTGCAGCAGGGAGTTACCTGATAGTGCAGCAGGGAGTTACCTAATAGTGCAGAAACGAGTTACCTGATAGTGCAACAGAGAGTTACCTGATAGTGCAGCAGAGAGTTACCTGATAGTGCAGCAGAGAGTTACCTGATAGTGCAGCAGCAAGTTACCTAATAGTGCAGCAGCGAGTTACCTGATAGTGCAGCAGCGAGTTACCTGATAGTGCAGCAGGGAGTTACCTTATAGTGCAGCAGCCAGTTACCTGATAGTGCAGCAGCCAGTTACCTGATAAGTGCAGCTGTGAGTTACCTAATAGTGCAGCAGTGAGTTACCTTTTTAGTGCAGTAGTGCGTTACCTGATAGTGCAGCAGTGAATTAACTGATAGTGCAGCAGCGAGTTAACTGATAGTGCAGCAGCTAGTTACCTGAAAGTGCAGCAGCGAGTTACCTGATGGTGCAGCAGCGAGTTACCTAATGGTGCAGCAGCGAATTACCTGATAGTGTATCAGCAAGTTACCTGATTAGTGCAGCTGTGAGTTACCTGATAGTGCAGCAGTGAGTTACCTGATTAGTGCAGCAGTGAGTTACCTGATAGTGCAGCAGTGAGTTAACTGATAGTGCAGCATCGAGTTACCTGATGGTGCAGCAGCTAGTTATCTGATAGTGCAGCAGCGAGTTACTTGATGGTGCAGCAGCTAGTTACCTGATAGTGCAGCAGCGAGTTACCTGATAGTGCAGCAGCGAGTTACCTGATTAGTGCAGCTGTGAGTTACCTGATAGTGCAGCAGTGAGTTACCTGATTAGTGCAGCAGTGAGTTACCTGATAGTACAACAGTGAGTTAACTGATAGTGCAGCAGTGATGCACCTGATTAGTGCAGCAGTGAGTTACCTGAAAGTGCAGCAGTGGGTTAACTGATTAGTGCAGCAGTGAGTTACCTGATAGTGCAGCAGTGAGGTACCTGATAGTGCAGCAGTGAGTTACCTGATAGTGCAGCAGCGAGACCAATCAGTAAAAGCAGGCAGGTGAATTCCAATAGATTATTATCCCTTAAGCTTCCTATCCTACAGAAATTAACCCAAAATGATTTTTTTCTGTCTTTTGTCCAGAAATTGCTAATGCCTAAGTATGGCTAACATAAACCTTATAAGTTTAGCTCCCATTTCCAGTAAAAATGGAACAAAAATCTAACAAATAATTTCCCCTTAATCTTCAAACAGGAAAAGACATTTTTACACGGATTTGGGTAGGGGTAAAGAAGACAGCATATGTATACCGCATTATGCTTTAAACTTAATGACAATGCAAGTTTTTTTCTAGTTTTATACATGTAACATACAGTGCTCCCTTGTTATACTGCCCCTCTTTAATGGCGGTCCCTCAACTAATCGCCAACCATTTTCAAGGTATAAAACAAAATATGTGTTGCGAAACAGCTCTCAAGGACAATAACAAAATAACGAGATACATGAGTATGTGAGCTGTTAAAAGGGATGAATTTAAAATCTAAAATATGACCTAAAGCACAAAAAAACACATGGCAAAATAAAAGAATAGAAACAATAAAAAGGTCAACCGATATATTTTGACAAATATGTCATCTACCAGTGGGTCGTGAAGAATGAAGTAGTAGTTAAAAAATAATATATTGTTTACAGGTAAAACATCTTTGACATTGCATGTACAGTGTTTAAAAATAATGTATATGATACAGGTAAAAAATCTTTGACATTATGTGTACACTATTAGCAACATTATCAACATTCAAGCCACTGAAAAACATACAATATCAAGACTCATTAGTCATAGAATGATTATTTTAGGTTTAAACCCCTGGGTTTTAAAGTGCCCAGTCTGAAAATAATCTACTGTTCCAACGTACGTCAATTGTCCTGGCCTTCATGTAATTTTATTAGCACTGTTACTTGCATATCTTGTGGGCAGTGGATAGAGAGTCTGAAATAATTGCCGACTTTATTATCCGTATTATTACTGACAGAGCAGATGTGTTCCGCAAAGCAGTCACCCAGTCGGCAGCAGGTCTCCCCTATGTATATCTTATGACACTGCCCACATATGATAGCATATACCAGATTCTGTGTTGTGCATGTATATCCATTGTGTATTGTAAATGTGTTGTCAGGACCTCGAATTTCGTTGGTTTCAAGAGTATGGGGACAGGTAACACATCTTGGTCTTTTACATCCTTTAGTGCCCCTGTAATTAGCCAGCACTACTTTAGAGTTTAAGTTACTGCTGACTAGATGCTCGAGAAGAGATTTACCGTGACGAAAAGCCATGAGGGGGACTGATTGAAAAACATCAGCCATCAATCTGTCTTCCATAACAATGCTCTTAAAATTATTCAAGAGAATGTTGCGGATGGCTATGTTGTGGGGATAGTAATTGAGAACAAGAGGTACTCTGTCATTCTGTAACTTGCGTTTTGGACCCAGAATTTATTGTCTGTTCTGTTTACAAACGGATTCCGAGGCCCTGTCAACAACAGCTTTGGGATATCCCCTTGAAGTGAAGAACGATGTCATTTTGTTACACTGTATTCTGAAATCTTCTTCATCACTGCAAAGACGCCTAAGTCTTACAAATTGCGACTTAGGAATAGCATCCTTGCAGGTTTTAGGATGAGAAGAGTTGCAATTAAGGTAACAATGAGCATTAGTGGGTTTATAGAAGATTGAAGTTTCAAAGCCATAGTCGGATATCCTGCAGGAAATATCTAAAAAGCCAATTCCAATTCACTTACAATGAAAGTATAATTTATGGCTGGATACCCACTCATAGATGACATATTTGTCAAAATATATTGGTCGACCTTTTTATTGTTTCTATTCTTTTATTTTGCCATGTGTTTTTTGTGCTTTAGGTCATATTTTAGATTTTAAATTCATCCCTTTTAACAGCTCACATTTTCAAGGTACATTTTTCCAAAAGATGCATAGTTTCTATGTAATTTATTCTCTCAATATATCGCCACCCTCACTTATTGCCAAAAATTACTCTAGTCCTAAGGATGGCAATATAACAAGGGTGCACTGTACATCCACACCTATGCTGGCCTGATATTGAAATGTAAAGCATGAATAACAATCAACCTTTGTACTATTGTAATAAATTGATTTTTTTCCTGTGTAGATATACTCAAAAATATATTTTTAAGATAAATCTGTAGAGGATAGAATTTCTCATATAAATTGTGAGTCTTCAATGGAAGGCTTGTGTCACCTGCACTGGGGTTGCTGGAAACACAAATTTCTAAGTTGATTTACAGGAAGTAGATGTCTGACACACATAAGTTCAAAAAGTGCAATATACATGTAGAACCACATACTAAAGTCACATACAAAATTTCAAGTGGGCAAAGTGATTTGAAGCTGCTGAGAAAAGTGTTATTAAAATTTTTACCATTCACAGTATTTGTTGAAAATATTCCAAGTGGGTAACAGGAAGTAGATGTCTGACATACCTGAATTCCATAAGCACAATATTGAACCCAATACTAAAGTCATATACAAAATTTCAAGCGGCTGTGATTTGTAGTTGTTGAGAAAAGTGTTACGAAAATTTTTTCCATTGACAGTATTTGTTGAAAATATTACAAGTTGGTAAACAGGAAGATGTCCGACAGATCTGAATTTGATAAGCACAATATAGAACCTCTTACTAAAGTCACATACAAAATTTCAAGTGGCTGTGATTTGCAGTTGCTGAGAAAAGTGTTACGAAAAAGACAATGACAAGGACGACAATGAGGCTGTAAGTGCAAGATCGAGAAATCTCAGACACGAAAGGGTAAGATTTCATCAGAGAACCATTGTAATCTTACCCGAGGGTGTCTGGGATTTCTAAATCATGCATTTTCAATGGTGTTTGATTGTTTTTCTCACAGTAATAAGCAAAATACAAGTTTCTGTACAACCAGCATATTGTTGGCGTAAGCCATGCCTTAGCGATTTACTATGACGTCGACAACGTCATTATGTATTTCCTCACTTGAAATTCTTATCTCACCCGTGGGTTGAGACTAAGATATCTCAAATGGCTAATAATAGGTACTGGCTTGTCTCAAATGTGAGAATAAAGTTATCCCTTTATGTCACCACAAACTATATATGTGGGGGATTCAATTAGTGACAGACATCCAACACTTACCCTATTTTCAATACAGAGAATGTTTAAATGAGTGTAATTGCTCGCCATTTGCATATACTTTTCATCTTCATGTCAATATGGCCACAGGATATTGGACAGAGTCACAGATTTAGGGATTGTTCATGGATATTGGACACTATTATACTTTATGCAAATTTCTGACATTATCCTGTTATTTCATTGGATAACCAGCATTTGTTAATTTTCAGTAAAGTCTCATTAGCCACGCCTATCCTTAGCAACAAGTGTTAACCGTTAGCAACATGTGTTAATGCCTAAACAAGAGCTGTCGCCGAATGGCAGCCTGTTATACCCCCGCTCATTGAACCCTGAATTAATATAGCGATGCTAAGTTAAGTATGTGTGGACATAATACAAGTGTGAACACAGTACAAGGGTGGACACAATACAAGCATTGGCATAGTTGCAGTGATAATTAAGCTGAGAAATCCCTGACGAAAAATTTAACTATATGGCTATAAAGGAAAACATAGGTAATCAACGATTACAAAGTTCGCCTCGTTATGGCAAATGGACACAGAAACCCAATTTGGCCCAAGTGCTGATTTACCATCCCTAATGCATATATACAAAGGCTAGATGATCTTACCATGTACAGTAACTGAATTCAAACATAAACTTGAATGTAAGTCAATCATGCAGAAAATGTAGGTCAAAGTGACCTAATTTTGCTTGCATGCTGACCAGATGCATGCACATGCAAGGTTAGATGATCCTATCATGTACAGTTACTGAGATATCAACGTAAACTTGAATGAAAGTCACTCATGCGGAAAATATAGGTCAAAGTGACATTATTTTGCCTGGATGCTGACCTACCGTCAAAGATGCATGCACATGCAAGGTTAGATGATCGTACCATGTACAGTTACTTAGATCTGAACTCGGACGTAAACTGGAATGTAAGTCGATCATGCGGAAAATATAGGTCATAGTGAACTTATTTTGCCTGGATGCTGACCTATCGCCAAAGATGCATGCACATGCAAGGTTAGATGATCCTACCATGTACAGTGACTGAGATTTGAACTGTGACGTAAACTTGAATGTAAGTCACTCAAGCGGAAAATATAGGTCAAAGTGACCTAATTTTCCAGAAATGCTGACCTACCCCCAAAGATGCATGCACATGCAAGGAGAGATGATCGTACCATGTACAGTGACTGAGATCTGAACGCGGACGTAAACTTGACGTAAGTCACTCAAGCGCAAAATATAGGTCAAAGTGACCTAATTTTGCATGGATGCTGACCTACCATCAAAGATGAATGCACATGCAAGGATAGATGATCGTACCATGTACAGTGACTGAGATATGAACTCGGACGTAGACTTGAATGTAAGTCACTCAAGCAGAAAATATAGGTCAAAGTGACCTAATTTTGCACGGATGCTGACCTACCCCCAAAGATGCATGCACATGCAAGGATAGATGATCGTACCATGTACAGTGACCGAGATCTGAACTCAGACGTAAACTTGACGTAAGTCACTCAAGCGAAAAATATAGGTCAAAGTGACCTAATTTTGCATGGATGCTGACCTACCGTCAAAGATGCATGCACATGCAAGGATAGATGATCGTACCATGTACAGTGACTGAGATATGAACTCGGACGTAAACTTGAATGTAAGTCACTCAAGCGGAAAATATAGGTCAAAGTGACCTAATTTTGCACGGATGCTGACCTACCCCCAAAGATGCATGCACATGCAAGGATAGATGATCAGACCATGTACAGTGACTGAGATCTGAACTCGGACGTAAACTTGAATGTAAGTCACTCAAGCGGAAAATATAGGTCAAAGTGACCTAATTTTGCATGGATGCTGAAGTACCGTCAAAGATGTGTGCACATGCAATGATAGATGATCCTACCCTTTACAGTGACTGAGATCAGCTGAACTCGGACGTAAACTTGAATGTAAGTTACTCAAGCGGAAAATATAGGTCAAAGTGAACTAATTTTGCCTGGATGCTGACCTACCATCAGAGATGCATGCATATGCACAGTTAGATTATGTACTATGTATAGTAGCTGAGATATGAACTGAAATGTAAATTTGAATGAAAGCCACCCAAGCGGAAAATATAGGTCAGAGAGACCTTATTTTCTTGGAGGCTGTGAGTTAGCCCAAGATGCACCTGCATGCAAAGTTTGATGAACCTACACTGCAGAGTTACTAAGATATATACCCAAATGCGGACGCGGACATGGACGCGGACGCCGGGGGTACTCCAATAGTCCTCCTCAACTTCGTTTTCATCAAACAGGAAGTAGATGAGTTATGCACTTGAAAAGGGGAGACATGGTAGAACTCATCACATCCAAGCTTCAGACCAAATATCAAAACATTACTACATAGACAAGCTGAGAAATCCTTGACGAAAAATTTCAATACATGTATATGGCTATAATGGGAAAAATCAAAGTTTTCGTCAAACAGGAAGTAGATGAGAGACACACTTGAAAAGGGGAGACACCGTACAACTCATCATACCCAAGCTTCAGACCAAATATCAAATCATTACTACATACACAAGCTAAGAAATCCTTGACAAAAAATTTCAATATATGGCTATAATGGGAAAAATCAGAGTTTTCGTCAAACAGGAAGTAGATGAATTATGCACTTGAAAAGGGGAGACACGATACAACTCATCATGCCAAAGCTTCAGACCAAATATCAAATCATTACTACATACTCAAGCTGAGAAATCCTTGACGAAAAATTTCATTATATGGCTATAATGGGAAAAATCAAAGTTTTGGTCAAACAGTAAGTAGATGAGTGACAGACTTGAAAAGGGGAGACACGGTACAACTCATCACGCCAAAGCTTCAGACCAAATATCAAATCATTACTACATACACAAGCTGAGAAATCCTTGACGAAAGATGTTCCGGACGGACGGACAGACAGAGGGACAAGGGTAAAACAGTATACCCCCCTCTCCTATGGAGCGGGGGGTATAATTAACACCCGCTCCAATCGATGACGTCATCGATGTATACAGATTCTTATTCTCTCTTCACTTTTGTTGTTGATAACAATAATTAAAGCTGTTTTAGTAATAAATGTTTTCAATAGTAAAATAAAAGAGACCATATCATATGAAAAACGAATTGTCACGAATGAAATTGCAGTTAAAAGAGATTTTGCCACAGTTTGATACAACAGTAAAACAGTACTGACTATTTTTTATGTGTTTTTGATGTTGCATAAATAAAAAATATTATTATTTTCACACATAACGTACATGGAGGACATATCGTGTACAGTAAGCATTCAGTATAATAAAAATCATAATGCCCTTGGATGAAGGTGTTAGTTAGATTAACACACTCGATGAAAAATTATCACCCTAGACGCTGTCTTGGGTGATAATTTTTACCTTGTGTGTTAATCTACTCTAACACCTTCATTCAAGGGCATTATGTTTATATTATTATAGACCTTGGGGACATTGTCATACCACCTGGAACATTTTATTGTAGTCATGATTATAATATCATCAAAATCTATAGTTTTGGTTTTTCAGTGTGAGAACACCGGGCATGAAAACATCTCAAATTTGCTTTGCTCAACCAAAAAAAAAATGTCCATGCGATAGATATAGATGCCAGATAGAAAGATATCTACAAATAGGAAGTGGATGAGTGACAGACTTGAAAAGGGGAGACACTGTACAACTCATCATACCAAAAATTCAAACCAAATATCAAATCATTCCTCCATACACAAGCTGACAAATCCTTGATGAAAATTTCTGACGTACATACATACTGACGGACAAAGGTAAAACTAAATTTCCCATCATCTAACAGCGGAGGCATAAAAAGCCCATTTACGGAAAAAAAGAAACACATTGTTAACATACATACCAAAAAATCTCAGTTCATCGAGACAATATTTAGCCCGTTTTATCTGCAGAAGAAAGGAGAATATTTCATTGTAGACTTGTTGACACTGTGAGTTGATAACAACATTTACTGGCCACGGAACTTTAAACTGTAGCCTTAAACAGTCTGTAATGTTGATAGGATGTATGTCTTTTCCTGACTGTAAGGAAACCACTGTTATGTCCAATCTAAAATGAGGAAAGATATTGTTTCTATGGTAACAACTTTAATTACTTCTATGCATAAACATGTACAATCACTGTTTGGTTGTGGCATATCTTAACACAAATATGTACAATATATTGTTTTGCAAGAACATAATTCTCAACTTCTAATGTATCCAGTGGTGTCTCACTCAATAAAATATAGACAAAAAATTCCATTCCTACAAAACAAACTTCCAAGGAAGACATGTGTCAACTGCATAATAAGGCCCCAAAAAAATAAAATTCCAAGTTCCATCGAACAGATGGTTAAAAGATAAAGACAAATTTCATAATTTAAGGCAGCAACAATTTTACTTCATGCACATCTTTAGGTGGTGTACTACAACTGTGTAGTATTTCATCAGAATCAAAGCAGCTGTTTGGAGAACACATCCTGACAAGGTAGATGGACAGAAAGACTGATGGATATACAGACATACGATCAGGGCAATTCCTCTATATCCCAGGGGTATAAAATTTGTTTGCTTCTAAGGTTTACTTTTACCTATTGATTTCTTCTGGGAACCTTGCTTGTAATGCTTCATGTAAACACAGATTTACCATGGATGTATCTCTCCAATGTTCATTCAATCTTATCTGAAATTAATAAAAAAAAATATGGTAATTACATGTAATTTAAATCCTAATGTTTGCCTCTGAAAGAAAAACTCTTGTATTTTGAAAGTTATGACAATTCTCTAAAATACATGTAACACAAAAATCAATGTATAAAAGTATGAGTATTTTTCTTATTCTTTTTCATAATTGAACAAGATGTGTTTGTGAAGCACTACATATGCCCCCAGATTCTTCAGTAAAATATATGAAAATACCCAATTTTACCCCTTTTTGACCTCTGTGACCTTGACCTTTGACTTCTTTTTATTTGTGCATATTTATGATCATATTGACAAGACCTACAACCATAGTATAAACGGTATGGAAAGTTCAAGAGATCAACTTTCTTCACAACGTACACGCTGTAACTCAATAGACGCCCATCGCGATTACAATGTATACAATTGTCATAAATATGTTGAAACGCGTCTTTTCATGTAGATCATTGCCAATCACTCACACATCTTGCCAAGGAGAAAAAATATACAAAATGTCGGCAGCTATTGACCTTTTTTTCTAAATAGTAGATTATCCCTGACTATAGGAAGTCTATAAGGGCCTTAAATTGCCTCCAGTATATAGTTTATACGTTATATTCTTTTATGGAATTGACATATTTTTTTTATTTTTTGTACATAGGATTTCAAAGAAGTATGGCCATTTAGTCATAAACTTTGTTTTTATGTTGGGCCATATTAAAAAAAAGATATTGACGGAAATTGTGCAAAGTGGTCTCTGATACGTTTACTTCCCGGCCAGGAATAAAAATAAAGTACCACATTTCTACATTTTCTGACATATTAGCAGTCGATCGCTGTAAATAACCTTTTGTGTCAATTTAAGCCATTTTATGACAATACATAACATCACATAACATATCTTTATTTCCAAATCAGGAGCCTACAAGGAGCAATGAGAGTAACATATACAAGAGAAGAACATGATTTACAGAGACATAAATACATAATAAGATAGAACAATGTTGTTTTTGTTAGCTATATAGATCAGAGTCGAACACAAGGACACAATAAAAAAAAATTTCCAATATGAATTTAACAGTGGCTGACATAACCTCAAGATCTTCATTACTAAGAAAAATATTAATTTTGATTGATTTGAAAGTGTTAGAAAATTTGGATATTTTATTCCAACAAGATAAAATAAAACAGATCCTTTATCCTCGAATTTTGGACAAATACACAAAAAATGATTTTCACCTTCAATTTGATCTGTACAGCATGCTCTTGGAAAGATACATTGAGAACCAAAGCCGATTTTTTTATATTTTCAATTTTTGCATGTGAAGAATGCTTGCATCTCTCATTACAGTTATTAGATTTTAACAAAAACCTTCAAAAATTGTCAAAATCTGTCAAAATTCATATAATCAAAATTCGTTTGCTTGATGTTTTTTTTTCTAAAAGTATGAAAATATATTTGACTTGAATTTGTTATGATATACTAGTAGTGTTTATAGCATGTATAGAATTTAATGCGTTCACAAAGTAAATTAAAGATTAACGAGAAAGTGGTCATATTTTAAGGATGATTGTTAAAACTGAAGGATCAAGCTTTGGAAAAAGGATGGTTCAAATAAAGCTGCACAAAGGGGGGAATTCAGTCGATTTTCGTAAGTCGTTTTGTTTGTTTGATTGTTTTTGTTTTGTTTTGTTGGTTTTTTTTTCGTTGTTTTTGTTTTTGTTCTTGGGGGGGGGGGTCAGTATTTGGCTATAGATGAAAGAAATTAAAACAGTTCCGAAAAAGGGAGTTTCATCCATCAGAAACCAACTCCTCTGCTGATCCTACAATGAAATACCATATGAAGTAAATCGTAAATTGGCTTCCATTTTTTTTTTCTTAATTTCGAAGTTATAGGCTCCTTACTTTTACTTTAAGATAACAACCAGTGGATACACATTATAAAAGTTAACTTTCAATAAAACCAGAGGCTCCCTGAAGCCTATATCGCTCACATGGTTTTCAGTTGCCACAATCAATCTAACATTGTAAATTATACAGTTGAACTTCAGTCTCTCAAACTTTGGTAGAGCAAACACCACCATTAACTTGGACTCTATTTTGAGTCTGATCATGTTTAACTGTACTTCTTTGTTGGGCTTTTTTGACAAATTCTCTTGCCAAGGACCACTTTCGACACCAGTTTTGAAGTTGAGACATCATTTGGTAAATGGCAGTCAACAACAATTATATCTTTAAGTTACGACATCAATATCTATTTGGAAACAAATTTCAGTGAAATCGGACAATGTTGAATTTTCCCACCTTTTTGGCGGCCATTTTGAAAATGGCAGTCAACAAACAATTTTCAACACCGGTTTTGCAGTAGTGACATCAATATCCACTTGGAAACCAAATTTCATTGAGATCAGTCAATGTTGATTTGACAGCCATTTTGAAAATGGCGGTCAACGAACAATTTTTAACATCAGTTTTGAAGTTGTTACATCAATACCTTTTTGGAAACCAAATTTCATTGAAATCGGACAATGTTGAATTTTCCCGCCTTTTTGGCGGCCATTATGAAAATGGCAGTCAACAAACAATTTTCAACCCCGACATTGCAGTAGCAACATCAATATCCACTTGGAAACCAAATTTCATTGAAATCAGACAATGTTGAATTTTCACACCTTTTTTGGCAGCCATTTTGAAAATGGCGGTCAACGAACAATTTTTAACATCAGTTTTGAAGTTGCTACATCAATACCTTTTTGGAAACCAAATTTCATTGAAATCCGACAATGTTGAAGTTTCCCGCCTTTTTGGCAGCCATTTTGAAAATGGTGGTCAAAGAAAAATTTTCAACACCGGTTTTGAAGTCCCAACATCAATATCTATTTGGAAACCAAATTTCATTGAAATCGGACAATGTTGAATTTTCCCGCCTTTTTTGCGGCCATTTTGAAAATGGTGGTCAACGAAAAATTTTCAACACCGGTTTTGAAGTCGCAAGATCAATATCTATTTGGAAACCAAATTTCATTGAAATCGGACAATGCTGAGTTTTCCCGCCTTTTTAGGCAGCCATTTTGAAAATGGCGGTCAACCAATAATTTTGAACATCAGTTTTGAAGTCGCCACTGCATTGCAAACATTTTATCAATAGATGATTTGCCAGTTACTAAAGTTCTTGTTAGTTCTAGTCAAATTTTGTAATTTTTGGTCAAACCTTCAAAGGGAAGTTTATACTCCTACACCGGACAAACAAACATTAAGCATGTACATTTGTTTTAAGGTACGGACTTTGTGCTTAGCCAGTATGGACAAAGTAATTCCCTACACAATATTTACGATATTCTGCACTAAGTAAGGATATTTTCGAATTTTTAATACTTTCTTAGTCACTGAGAAGACAGTTCAAATTAGTACAGTTGTTTATTTTTATTACTTGAAACAAGTAGCACTTGAACGCATGGAAAGCGATATTTGGGATTGGGTTTTGAATTATGTTGCTGACTAAACATCTGGTAAAGGTTAAACTTTCCTAACCTTTGATTAAAAATACTTTATGTTTTGGTTGGTTTTCACAAGCAGGGAACCATTCTGTCCCCTTGAGATTTTTCAAAAAGTTACCTCCCTTTTGGGTTCTGCTAAATTCATTCTGTTGATTGCAGAACTGGCAAATGGTCTATTGACACTTAACCTTCATCTTCTATACTTTTGGAAATAAAAGATGAAAAATATGAAAATTTTGAAAATTCCGTGAAAAAAGGGCAATAACTCCTACAAGGGTTTTTGGATTATCTTCAAAATTTCAGGGTGGGTAGATCTTGACATGCTGAACATTTTTGCAATAAAAGTTGACTTGTATCTCTTATAATTTCTGATAAAAAATTAATAAAGTTAAAATTTTGCAAATTTTACAGAAAAAGGGCAATAACTCCCAGATGGGTTTTCCGATTTTCTTCGAAATTGCAGGGCAGGTAGATCTTGCTATGCTGATCACTTTTGCACCTGTCAGATTTTTGATATCTGTAATGGTTTTTGAGTTATTTGCAAAAAACAGCAATTTACCCCTATGTTCTATTTTTAGTAACAGCAGCCATGTTGTTTGGGCTTCGGACTAATCGAACACCATTTTTAAACTGCATACCCTGGTGATGCTTCAGGCCAAGTTTGGTTACAATTGGCTCAGCAGTTTCAGAGGAGAAGATTTTTGAAATTGTTGACGGACGACGGACGCAAAGTGATGGCAAAAGCTCACTTGGCCTTTTAGGCCAGGTGAGCTAAAAAAAGAGATATATTATTATATAAGAAAAAAAGTGCACCATCTGTTTGCGAGACTTGGCTGTATAAAAAAATTCATTTACCTGCGGTTCTGCTATTGAACATTCATTTTATTTCGTGTTTAGCCTGAAGTCATCTCTACGGCGATGCAACAAATTCTGAAAGATTTTCTTATTACTTTTCTGTATGTATATATAAAATTCTACTCCCTGGATTCGCCTTTGCTTCCTACATGCATTTTTATTAGTTGTCACTCCCCCCTTTAGTTGTCTCCTTTTCTTATTTCTTGTAGATTCGTACAGCATTAAATTTATTGGATGGTCAATAGATTGCACCACGTCAATCAAGTTAAAACGCACGTGACACGGAATTACAGACGACCTGGTGTAAAAGTACAAATTAATGACAAAAGTATACATTTAAACCCCCTGCAGACATTCCCGGAGTAACATTGTGTACCTGGTGAAGGAAGGTGATCTCTTGAACTTTCCATACCGTTTATACTCTGGTTGTATATACTTGCACAGTATTAAAAGTCTACCTTACATAGTTTAAAAGTTGTTTATTACCATAAAAACATTCAATTTAACCCCTTTATTCTGAAACAGATGAAGCCCCTTTGGGCCTCTTGTTTATTGAAATGGTTTAAATTGTTAAAAGTATCTGTTTAAACATGCTATAAGAAACCTACAGGAAAATACTGCATCAAGATCCAACAAAAAATTTAAAAATTCATTTTTTCCCCGTTTGTCTCCCTTTGGGCCTCTTGTTTCTCAAAAACAGTAAATGCTACCTCAAATCTGTTGACATACTACAGTTGTGCAATTTTATTAGCAATAACATGAAACAAACCCCGTCTCAATAGGATAAATAGTAAGGATTCTACAGTCAAATATGTGAAAACAGCTAATTTCACCCCTTTTTAACCTCTGTGACCTTGACCTTTCACCTGACCTAATTTTTTTTTGCATATTTATGTTCCTCTTGACTAGACCTATACACCTGCCAAGTATGAAAAGTCTACCTTCTATATTTCAAACAGACAAACAGACAGACAGGACAAAAACAATATGCCCCGGATCATTGATCTGGGGGCATAAAAATACACAAATTTTTGTTCTTGACAGGGACGAAGGCACAAAAAGTTAACCACAGGCATACAATGTATAACAGTAACTGCTGACGATTGTGTGAACTTTGTAATGTTTAGTTTTTGTGACAATTTTTCCGTAATTATTAGCAGCAGTTCACTGATACTGTAAAGTGGGAAATGTTCACGCCATCTTTATTTTGCAGTAAATTGACAGGATTTTAGTTCGTGAAGTTTTGAATTTGTGCTGCCAAATTGTTGACCATTTACTTCAATAATAAACAAATATATTCACACCGTTTTATTTTTGAGCTTCCATTAAAGTGAGAATAAAAGTGCTATGAAAATTTCCTAGGACTTGGTTAGTACATTACAGACCTGTCATATTAACAATGAAGGGATGGATATGGATGGATATAGATTTTTTACTTGAGTTCAATTTCACAGTCAAGTTTTTGTGATAAGATCATTTTCTCAGTAACCATTAGTAGTCATAAAGGTAAAAGGTTCACAAATAGCAATGTTTCTGGATTTCGATAAAATTTTACACCCAACTGAATCAAATAGAGCTGGTAACTAAAGTGTAAGAAAATAGATTTTAGCTTTTTTAATGTTTGAAAAATGACCTTTTCAAAAATCAACCAGTTATATTGTATTCGTTAAGAATCTAAAGAATGTAAAGAATAATTGTACAATGATCTTCTTTAAATTGTGCTTTTATCAAAACATATCCTACAATTTTTCTTTACAAATTTCTGGTTTAATAATGTAAATTTTATATAAGGTCACAGAATTCCTATCTCAGGTATAAATAGTTGAATATAAAAAAGGCTCAACAAAAATAGATTTCTAGATAAAACTGGCTGTCAAATAGCTACGTCATCATTAAAATGATTTTTGACGTGATTTGAATGATGAACGGGTATTCAGTTATATGAAATTTATAAATGAAACCGAAATCACTTTTGCAACATCACATGTTTTGTTTTTTTTTTTTTCAGAAAATTGTAGGATACAGTATAAAGCATTAATAATTTATAGGGAAAACTCAAATTATTACATTCATTCAAAGCAAATTTATAAGGTTCATCTAAAGCGGGGCAAATTTACATAATTATGTCTCACTTAGATGTTCATATTTTGTTAGGACTTCCCCAGTCATCCAGATTTTATTTTTTAGGTTGCCCATGTCAAAATTAATACTACATACCATATCAAATATCTGTGTATAGAAATCAAACATGGTGTCTCCTGCTTCCATTAAAAAGAAATGCTGAAAATATTAAAAATATGGATCTTAGGAATAAATTCCAATGCAAACTCTCCATGTTGTGTCGAAATACTGTTTACTCATTATACATAAGAAAAAGAAGGGAAACGGGGAATGTGTCAAAGAGACAACGACCCTAAGGGGAGCAATAACAACTCAAAGCCACCATAAGATCTTCAATGAACGGTGAGGAAACCCCACACCCAACAGTAGGTCGGAGTTGGCCCTTAAATAAAAGAGTAATCAAGTTCAGCAAAATAAGCATCTTCCTAGACTCCGATAGACATAAAGTGAACTAACTAGAAAACAGACAAGACACACATGTATATTTCGCCAAAAATTTCATCAATACAATATTGGCAGTAAATTCAGCAAGCTAGTTACAGAGAATTTCTTTTTTTTTTAAATGAAGGCATTCATTTCTGCCTTTAAACACAAATGAGGACCATCCAGTAGACAATCAATCCTCACACAACCATACAACAGTCATATATACAACAATACAAACTTTAACATAAGTCAGTCATCCATTTAATGTAGGTCCGTGTGATCTGATTCTTATCAAGAACATAATTACTATCTTAAGCACATCTGGCAACAAAATATCATGTATCTTAAGCACATCTGGCGACAAAATATCATGTATCTTAAGCACATCTGGCGACAAAATTTCATGTATCTTAAGCACATCTGGCAACAAAATATCATGTATTGTAAGCCCATCTGGCAACAAAATATCATGTATCTTAAGAACATCTGGCCACAAAATATCATGTATCTTAAGCACATCTGGCAACAAAATATCATGTATCTTAAGCACATCTGGTGACAAAATATCACGTATCTTAAGCACATCTGGCGACAAAATATCACGTATCTTAAGCACATCTGGCGACAAAATATCATGTATCTTAAGCACATCTGGCAACAAAATATCATGTATCTTAAACACATCTGGCGACAAAATATCATGTATCTTAAGCACATCTGGCGACAAAATATCATGTATCTTAAGCACATCTGGCGACAAAATATCATGTATCTTAAGCACATCAGGCGACAAAATATCATGTATCTTAAGCACATCTGGCCACAAAATATCATGAATCTTAAGCAAATATCATGAATCTTAGGCCCATCTGGCGACAAAATATCATGTATCTTAAGCACATCTGGCAACAAATATCATGTATCTTGAGCACATCTGGCGGCAAAATATCATGTATCTTAAGCACATCTGGCGACAAAATATCACTAATCATTCCTTTAACCTCTTCATTATCTCAAATCTCTATTATTGAAGATGCATCCAGAAAAAATCTAGAACTCATGTCTCTTAAGGGAGTATGAGTGTCAGAAATTTTGTGATTAGAATTAAAATTCTGATCTTTTGTTTTGAAGAACTTGGCTAATAGAACAATATGAGCAAAAAATTTTGAAATTCCATGTAAGAAATTTTGAGATATAAGACGTCAAAATTTTGGCGGGAAACAGTAGTCTCTAGAGTTTTCCTTCATTTTCCATTAGCTATTTTTGTGCCTTAATATATATGAAAATATAATTGGAAGTTGATAAAATTGTTTTTGAAATATTCACAGGTAATAATTTTCGCAGTCTTTTGTCAACCACAAAAACAGCGAAATTAAGTACACCTTGAAAATTGCTGCGTTTACAGTATATTCCCTCATCAACCCTGTTGGACGAGGGGATAATTATGCAAAAGAAGAGATTACTATATTCACAGCAACATACCCTCATTGTAGCCAGATAATCTATCAGATGGTACTCTTCCTTCAGTACTGTGAATTCATTTTTATTCGTGAGGTACCAATTTTCGTGGTTTTCGTGGGTGTCCCCAAACCACAAATTCTAATACTCAACGAAATATGATTTTTTTGTGAAAGCATCAAACACAAATGACATACAAAAAACAAATTTGAAACTAGATACCCTAGTGATGATACAGTTAAAGTTTGGTTCCATTTGACCCAGTGGTTTCAGAGGAGAAGATTTTTGAAAGTGAGCTAACGACGGACGGACGACGGACGACGGACGCCAAGTGATGGCAAAAGCTCACCCTGGCATAGCCAGGTGAGCTAAAAAGGCACAAAGTCGGTAAACAGGAAGTGGTGATCCGATATGGCCCAAAAGGGGAGGTGCAGTATAGGACTCCGTACTGAAGCACCATGCCAAATATCAAGTGGTTGTCATGTGTGGTAACTGAGAAAAATGCGACGAAAATATGTGTGACAGACGGAGGGACGGACGGATGGACGGAATAACTGAATGACAGACGGACAGAGGTAAAACAGTATACCCCCTACTTCGAAACGGGGTATAATTACACTAAGGTGTTGATTTCCAGTTAAGAAGTTCGGACAAGAACCATCTCAATTTAGTTTTGATAACATATTATTGATTAAACTTTTATAATTTTAATTATGTTCCACTGAAAAGCATATGTTTATTTTGCAATCAATACAGGTGTCATTTTAAAAATAACGAATGGAGTAAGGTTATGTCAGATGTTTACCTAATTACATAATATTTACACATTACTATGAATTGACACTTTCTAAATTTTGATGTTTTGACATCAATACTGAAGGTACTAAAGCCATAAATTTTGGAAGTTTGATTTTTATTAATTTCAACTAATTTTTTTTTTGGAACAAGTGGCAATCCACAAATTTACGTTCACAACGAAATGTCTTTTTTTCTCTACCCACGAAAATTGATACCCATGAAATTAAATAAATTCACAGTATTTGTACAAGTTTAATTCACAGTAACCTACCCTCATTGTAGCCAGATAGTCCATCAGATGGTACTCTTCCTTCAGTATCTGTACCAGCTTAGAACAGACATGGACATATTTCTGTTTTATATGTGGATAAAGACACTGTTGTAATAATTGATCTATAGGTTGTAGGCCTTCTCTTTGTAGCATACTACACAATCTGAAACCATGAAGCAATGAACCTTGTATACAAATTTTCAAACAGTTGGTCTTCTTTAAATAGGATTACAGAAAAGAAACAAGGTGTCAACAGATGTAGCAATAACCTTTTTCACATCAATTTCATATCTGTATAATACAAAAAAAAGTGAAAGCCAAGCATGAAAATCTGCAATACATGAGTGTTCCTGCAAGTTTGATAAAATACTTGAAACTTCAGCATGATTAATTCTACAATACAGACACCATGCATACAATGTGCAAGCAAACAATCAGATACATGGGTAAATTCTTCTTTAAACAACTATACCCTGGCAATGAGGTCAATCAATGGATTTATAGACCTGAGCATATTGACCCAGGACACAGTCTAACCTGGTCTATAAATCCATGCTTTCCATGCTGTATGTACAATTGATTTGTTATTTTCTGAAATTAATAATGTTTTAGTATGAACATAGCATTCAATGTCTTAGTATATCAAAAATTTTATAAACCTGGAGTTTCCACATATAGAACATCATGTACTAGTTATGGAAATATCAGCTTTAAATCATATTTACAAAACGTCATGTTCATCAAGTGAACAAATCACAGCATACAATATCCTAAAATAATACATAGTTATTATTATGATGTACAAGTGAATCAAGTCAAAGCTTCTGGTTATGATGATTATTTGTAAATTTCTTGTTGTTTACCTGTAATTTGATGTTGATGACCTGTGATTCATGTTGATTACCTGTCATTCGATGTTTATAATATGTTATATAATGATGATTACCTGTGATTTGATAATTACCTCCATGTAATATGGATTTTTTATTTCCTTGATTACCTGTGATTTATGTTTAATTTGATGTCATCTTATAATGATTTCAGCATTTGATGTTGAAATTTCATTTAAAGTTGATTAGGGTAAACTGATACTAAGTCAGACATGATCATGAGCCAGACAATATCGTGAGAGAGATATTTCGGAAGTTTCTCTGTTTTCTGTGAACATTTGTCTTTACAACATTGGTATTATCAGAATCTCTGTCTGCTGAAGACAGTATATCTGTTACCCGTCAGCAGTGACAGCTGATTTTTCCATTCCTCCTCAAACATGAGGTAACAGTTTTTGTAATTTTTCGTATTGATATCGAGTGAGTATTGCTATGGAGTCGGATAAACTGTCCAAATCATGATCAGTTTAGGTACCCCTAGAAATCTTTTCAAAAATAATAAAAGACACTATTGTTGACAACAAAAATAAGCAAATTTAAGCATAAAAATGAATAATCAACTATACTTTGTTATTTTTATTAAAGTAAAATATTGATAAATCCTGAAAAATTAGCTCTAAAGTAAGGTGTCCGAGTTACGATCATATATGTCCGACTCAATATCAAAGTTTGAAAATTTTATATTTGCGTGTATAAATTGAGTAAAACGAATTATCCGGAGTCCCAAAAGACAGGAAATGACCAATCAAGGTCCATACTGTACTATAGGACTTATTTTGATTGGTTAAAAATTGTGTTCTTCAAATGACAGTTGGTTAAAAATAAAAGTGTCCGACTCATGGCCATTTTACCCTACCAATTTGATGACATTATGTCATTTGCTGATGATGAGCATTTGTTTGATTTTGATTAACTGTCATGTATTGATGATTATCAGTCATGTATTGATGATTACCTGTCATGTGTTTGTGATTACCTCTCATGTATTGATGATTACTTGTTATGTGTTGATTGATCACTTGTCATGTGTTGGTGATTACCTATCATGCATTGATGATTACCTGGTATGTGTTGATGATTACATGTCATGTGTTGGCGATTACCTATCATGTATTGATGATAACCTATCATTTGTTGGTAATTACATGTCATCGGTTGGTAATAACATGTCATGTGTTGGTGATTACATGCCATGTATTGATGATTACCTGTTATGTGTTGGTGATTACCTGTCATGTTATGGTGATTACCTGTCATGTTTTGGTGATAACCTATCATGTATTGACAATTACCTGTTATGTGTTGGTGATTACCTGTCATGAGTTGATGATTATCTGTCATGAGCTGATGATTACCTGTCATGTGTTGATAATTACCTGTCATGTGTTAATGATTACCTGTCATTTGTTTATAATTTGATGTCATGTGTTGATGATTACCTGTCATGTGTTGTAATTACATGTCATTAGTTGATGATTACCTGTCATGTGTTGATGATTACCAATCATGTATTGATGATTATCTGTCATGAGTCGATGATATTCTGTCATGAGTTGATGATTATCTGTCATGAATTGATGATTACCTGTCATGTGTTGATGATAACATGGCATGTGTTTATGATTACATGTCATGTGTTGATGATTACCTGTCATGTATTAATGATTACCTGTCATTTGTTTATAATTTGATGTCATGTGTTGATTATTTCCTGTCACAAATTCCTGATTTCATAAATTTTTGTGTTGATTACATGCATTTTGTAATAATTACCTGTCATTTACAGTGTCATTCATTGATGCTTTCTGTAAATTCTCTACACAAGTTGTAAAAACTGCTTCAAAATTAATTCTAAGTAGTGGGTCATAAATCCCTTTGATCTTCATTTGTTGTTGTATTTGGCTGGTAAATAAAGAGATTGATTGAGTTATCTCCTCTTTCTGGAACTCTTCTGCTACCTCCTTTGTTCCTAACAGGTCTTGTAAAGACTCCAAAAACAAATCATACAATGGTTTAGCTTTGTACACTGAAATAAAATAACAAGAACTTATGTTCAACTCAATTTATGTTTTTGATTATTCTCTTTTATTGATTTTGTAATATTATGAGGAACTTGAAAATAATAGTTGTTCATAGATGACTTTCTAGTTGATGAATTTTCCCATAAAATTTTGACGTCACAATACAAGTTTTCCATCCTCACAATGTTTATTGATGCAATTCATTCATAAACAGAAGTACTAAAGTTGTCTATCTTTATTCTAACTGTTTTAAAACATTTCTGGTCAGTTTTGAAGTAAAACCAGTAGACAATATACATGTAATGTGTTTTCTGTGATTACAAAGCTTTTTATTCAACAATGGTTTAGCTGATTTGTAAGCTGCAACTTGTGATTATTGAATACAATTTCCTACAAACCATTATATAAAAGAAGCAACAAGAGAAGGGGCAGTCAGAAAAGACAGCTAATTTCTTTGCCCGATTGTTGAATGTTTATCTAATATTAAAAGCACTCCATAAAGTTGTACCATTCATGATCTGGCTTGTTACTTAAATCTGATCGAGCCAGTCATGCAAGAAATGTAGTGACCTTATTTCAATCAGGAGCCTCATACCCATAGCATATGCATCTACTGATGAAAGATTAATCTTCTACAAGTTGTAGTATCCCAGATCTGGACTCTTACAAAAAATTTAAACTAAGTCACTCATGCATGAAATGTAGGTCAAAGTGACCTTAAATTTATCTGGAGCTTTGTAACTTTACAAGACACATCTACATACAAAATATTACTCCTCTACAAGTTGTAGTATCCCAGATCTGGACTCTTACAAAAACTTTAACCTAAGTCCCTCATGCATGAAATGTAGGTCAAAGTGGCCTAATTGTTATCCCGAGCTTCATAACTTTACAAGATGCATCTACATACAAAATATTATTCCTCTTAGAGTTGTAGTATCCCAGATATGGACTCTCACAAAAACTTTAACCTAAGTCACTCATGCATGAAATGTAGGTCAAAGTGACTTATCGTTATCCGGAGCTTCGTAACTTTACAAGACGCATCTACATACAAAATATTATTCCTCTTAGAGTTGTAGTATCCCAGATCTGGACTCTTACAAAAACTTTAACCTGAGTCACTCATGCATGAAATGTAGGTCAAATCCACCTATTCTATATATCAACCTCAAGTACTATTCAAGATGCATCCATGGACAAAACCTTGTCCATCTATGACTTGTTATTCAAAAGATATATGGTCTTAAGTTTGAACGGATGGACAAATGGACGAAAGGACGAACGGACGAACGAGTGAAACGCTATATCCCCTCCCCAACTTCGTTGGGCGAGGGGATAATGAAGGGACAAAGTCTCAACAAATACATGGTAAAACAAAGCAAAGGAACAAAGCTTTTATTGTTGTTCTTCATCTTGAAGTTACCATGAGGCCTTCAACAATGAGCTTTGCTCATACCACATAGTACCATGTTTACAGAAATAACGCCCTGCACGTGTTATTGCTGATACAATTCCATGTTCACCACACCAAATGATCAACATGAACCATTTTCTAATTTACTTTTTCAACTTGAAGTCTGGGCAAGATCCTTTTTTAAATATGTTAGCTTTGACAAGCATCTTTTTGACAGCCATCTTGGCTGGCTGGCAGGGTCATAAAATAATTCTGACTATTTTCCATCAAATGACCATTACTATTTTCCACCAAATGACCATTACTATTTTCCATCAAATGACCATTCAACAAAACTTTGGTTTCTAGACATTAAAATTTTCATTTTTTTAATGAATTTTCTGTAACCATTGTTAAAATAATTTCTGTTTTGAATGCCATCTTAGTTGATGGATGGAGTCACCTCTATACTAAGAAATGTTGACATGGGCATCAATTACTGATACACCATATATAACATGAATCTTCAGTGGACATCTATCAGCATGTCCGGTTAAGGCATTTTATTGGTTTATTCAGGGCTTGATTAAGGTGGATTTTTATGCAAATATACAAATGATGGAGCTTCATAAAATAAGACAGGTTTGCTGTATAAATATATATTAATTATGATCAATGTCCTTACTGACGTCTCCTTTGTGTCCCACAACTTCAGCTAATTTCCCAAGATCCTGTAACATTTCCATGGACTTCCCAGCTAAAATTATCTCTACCAACACAGGCTGTAGGAACTGGGGAGCCCAGTAACTGAAGAAATCTGAAATAGGAATAATAATTTTTTATGTTGTGATTTAAAGAAAAATCGAATAAAGAAGTTAATATGAAAAAGAAAGGAAATGGGGTAAATGTCAAGGAGACAACATCCCATATCCAGGTTAAAACAACCCAAAACAAAGCATTTAGGGGTCACTGTACGGTCTTCAACACATTGAGGAACCTCACACCATATAGCAAGATCATTTGATATTCAATGTAATCTTAATTCTACTAAGTATACATGTATTTTCAGAAAAAGATATTGTGTAATTCAAGCTTTGCAAAATAGTCTCCATATGCTACATATATATGCATGTGTATTTAAACATACACATATACTTCCAAGAAAATAAACTGTTGCCATGGGTCTGACAATTACTTAGTTAACAGTTATGTAAAGCTGTTGAGAAATAAAATGCAATGCAATATTCTAAAACATAGTAACCAACCCATTGTGTAGTGATGGTCACTCAGTTTCTGTTGGATCTGGTAGTAAAAGTCAAACTGAATGATTCAATACAGATGTAACCAAAAAAATAACTTTGGGTCAGATGTAGACACGAGTAAATCCATATGCCTTATCTGTATTCATGGACAGGCATACAAGTTCATTTAAGGTTGTTTCAGTTAATATTTACCAGATTTTCCTTCCTCTGTATTTTCTGTATTATCTGATGTCTGTGTTTCTCCCTCAGGTACATGTATAGTAAATGCTGTCTCCCAAAATTTCTCATCTAACGACATTATACTCTCATTTCTGAAAATCAAGTAACCTCATACCACCAATTTGATTTACAAATGTAATTAGTACAACTGAACTTTGATGGCTGGAAAACCATGGATGTCTCAAACACATTTTATGGTCCATGTGTTCAAGTTTAAACATAGTTTGACATTGATATCTCGAAGATCCCTTAAGCTCAAACTTTTTTCATCAGTCCCATGAGGGCTATTCCAGATAAAAATTCCCACCAGGGGGTGGAACACCGCTTTTTTTTATACCCCACCAACAGAAAAAAATTTAAAATATATAATCAAACTATAAGGATACAATAGAAATTCACCCACCACCAACAGAAAAAAATTTGCTGGTGTTCCACCCCCTGGTGGGAATTTTAAATGGAATAGCCCCGAGTGATCAAGCAATCTAAAATCTAAGTTCTACTGTAGATTATAAACCCCACCCTTTCAATATCAACCTGCTCCTATGCTCCTATTATTTTTCAAACTATGATTTCATAGACATATTTACTTTTTTCAAAAAGTTTTGCTCAACAGCGGGAAATATATTTTTTGTAAAGATATATCAATTTCTGGTTTTGTCCTTAGATATATTTGATATTACTGATTATTCGGATTTCGTTTGGTTTTCATTTTTTGAAATTATGGATTTCCTTTGTTTGGATTCTAGTGCTGCTGATGAGGAATAAATTTCCAAAATGGCCATACAGCTCATTAAAATTATTGCAGTTGGAGTTAACATATGTGTTATGGTCTCATGTTCATTTACTCCATATCCTTTCGTGAAATATTTAATTACTTTCATGGCTTTAACCCTTAAAAGCACAGATTTAATCTTGAACAATATGTCAAAAATGGATCCTCATAATAACAAATATACTTTATTTGTCAATTAACATCAATTACAAAATAATATGTTACATTGCCAGTAATTACCTCCTAACAATAAATTCTCCTCTGGGATCACAAAGAATTCCATTGGTTATCCAGTTATCTACAATGTCTATATATGGCTTAGTCGTCTGCATCCACAGTGGCAACAGTAAGTCAACCTTGAAAAAAAATATACACATGTATGATCTTTTTTAATTCAAAGTGCGATAAAGGCGATACCAGTGTGAAAGTTAACTCCATATTCAAAAATGAATCAGAATTTCTTAAACTGAATTGTGAACAGTATTTGGACGTCAAAAAAAAGTTCATGTAAATTTAATTTATACTACAAACTGTGTTTGCTGGTATTGTATGAATTATCAAAACACTCATTTGAAGTTTCATATGTTAGAAGGCTTGATTTCATAGTCAACATAAATTATGTCCTTAGCTAGCTGTCAGTACTGCAAGAATTTGTCAGGACAGTATCCATGTGTATTGTCTTCATGTTTTATGTACTTAATTGGAAAAGTACACGTCTTGACAAGTTGGACTTTTTCTAGTTTGATTTTTACTGTGAGTCTTTTTGTGCATTTATTTTTTAGCCAATCACCACACATAGGGGGAGGATTTGGATCATAGAAAAATGAGTTTAACCCCACCGAAGTTTTTGTGCCTGTCCCAAGTAATGAATATGTTGGTCATTGGCTTGTCCTTATCTTCTTATAAAATCTAAGTTTCTTGATATTCCGGTCATTGGATGTGGTTTGTTTCCATTGATTTATTCACTTTTTACTTCTTGGGCCCTTTAGGTTCCTCAATGTGTTGAAGACCATGAGTCGTTTTAATCTGGAGATGGGATGTTGTCTCCTTGACATTTACCCCATTTCCTTTCTTTTCCATACTTAAGCTGACATAAATTTTTAGATTTCAGATATTGTTTTTTGAAAACAGCATCACTCAGTAACAGCCAAACAAAAGCTAATTTGACGAACATGAAGATTTTTTTTTTTCGTGAACTTACAATTTCTTTTGAGAATTCACCAAGAGCATCAAATTCTGTTATAGCTTCATATAAAACACTGATCAGATGTGAAGATTTCTGGTAGTTGCTAGGCAACCATTCTGCTTCTTTAATACCCTTGACATGGACAGAATATAAGATATCCAGTTTGTGTAACCATGGTTTCAAGGTGGCATCAAGTATTGACAATGTCATGGTTTCTTCTGTAAAAAACATAAATATATATATATATAAAGTTTCTTAAGGCCATGTAAAATTAATTATCTGGTTCTCAGATACCACCACATGGGCAAAAACCTGGACACTTGCTTGTATTTATTGCCCCCCAAAAATAAATACAACGGTAACAAAACTTTCCCACTTTTTTACTTGAATTGATCAAAGAGAGACAATTCAAATTCATTTGGAGCTCTCCTGATTTTTGTTTTCTTTGAAGAAATCGCTACTTCTGGTTTATATTCCGAATGGTTTTGTCAACAACAAAACGAAAGTTGATTTTCGCCGACACTTTTGAGAGGTTTTCGTGCATTAACCCATCGTTTATTGTGAATGTGGGGGACGAAACAATCGTTAAGGAAATTATGAACAAGAGTTGTCAGAAGACAACATAGCTCGCCGGGGATAAGAGTGACCTCAATACACAATAAATTTGAAATAACACATTATTGTAATTGAAATGTTTTAAAATTCTTAAATGATATGCCAAGTAGGAACTCCCTTCCACTAAAAGAATGAGTTCTATAAGCAGGGTTCAAGATTTTTTGTTTTTTTTTTAATTCCCATAAGGGCAATGTCAAGGTCAAAATGTCTACAAGTATGGTACTGCAAGAAAGCTCTCTTCATAGGGAAGTCACATACCAAATATAAACACCCTATCACTAAACAACTACATTCTAGAAGCAAGGTTAAAGTTTTGAAAAAAATGCCCTCAGGGCACATCAAGGTCAAAATGTCTAATAATATATGGTGCCACAAGAATGCTATCATCATAACAGAGTCACATACCAAATCTGAACATCCTACCACTAAATGTCTACCTTCTAGAAGCAAAGTTAAAGTTTTTTTTAAATTGCCCTCAGGGCAATGTCAAGGTCATAATGTCTACAAATATGGTACCACTAGAAAGCTCTCATCATAAAGAAGTTACAAACTAAATATGAACACCCTACCACTAAAAGCCTACCTTCAAGAGGCAAGGTTAAAGTTTTTAAAAAATTGCCCTCAGGGCAAGGTCAAGGTCAAAATGTCTACAAATATGGTACCACTAGAAAGCTCTCATCATAAGGAACTTACATACCAAATATGAACACCCTACCACTAAAAGCCTACCTTCTAGAGGCAAGGTTAAAGTTTTTTTTTTAATTGGCCTAAGGGAAAGGTCAAGGTCAAAATGTCTACAAGTATGGTACCACAAGAAAGCTCTCATCACAGGGAAGTCACATACCAAACATCCTAGCACTTAAAGTCTCCATTCCACAAGCAAGGTTAAAGTTTTTGCTGATGACGCCGACACCGGGGGTATGACAAAAGCTCTCTGGACATTCGTCCCAGCCAGCTAAAATGGAGTGCTTTCATGGGAGTATGGCTAGTCTGGCTAGTCTTTCACGGGAGTATGGCGAGTCTGTCTGAAATACCAGAAAATGCATGAGAATGTCTTGAACTCCACTGTCTGAGCAGGTTCTCTCTAGATCTGGTACTGAATGAACTAAAGAAAAAATCTGTCACTGGACTCACTGGAAGGGGATTTCACTATCATTTTGCTCACTGGAAGAATTTATTGTTATAATTTCCTTGATAGATTTGCCACTATCTAAATGGTCTGTGTATCTGTAACCCTAGATACGATAACGTAACCCTCAGTCCACTACGTTCCTGTCATGGGAACGTAGTGGACTGAAGGTTACGTTATCGTATCTACTGTAACCCCTACACTTGTACTGCTGTCACCAAGTAAACAATAGAAATACATCTTATTTACTGGATCTCATCAAGGTTCATCAATCATTCTCATGTCAATAGGGGAATCTAATTCAAACTTTCCCAGGAGTCTAATTCAAACTTTCCCAGGAGTGTAATTCAAACTTTCCCAGGAGGTTCTTGAAGGTGATATATCTTTGTGAGGTATATTAGATCTGTTTTTCTTTACCTGTTTCATGTCTTTGATGATTGCAGTTTGCTTTGACTCTAAGATTCATGACGCATACTCCATTTATGATATGATCAAAATACATTTTTCTTTTCTGTGTGGTACTAATGTGATGCAGGGACTATACATATATTGTCCTTGTGTAATTTCTTTGCTATTTGTGTTTTTCATCATCTTTGGGGTAGTATTTTTTTACTTATGGTTTTGCTCTCTCTTACTTTTATATACATTTGTACATGTACTTTATCATATTCTAATTTTTATTCATGAAAACTGAAGAGTTAACGATGGAGCATGGTTGAGCCCAAGAATGGACAAGTAGGCATACAAAATAAATACAAAAATTAAATACCCTCCCTCCCTCCCTCACCATTTTTTTGAAAGTCATTATCTGAGAACCAGATAATTAATTTTACATGGCCTAAAAGGTTTTCAACCATTTCTCATATTGAGATGCTAGTTTTGTCATTTAATAAACTAATTCAAGTTTAACTTGATCTCACGCTACATGTATGTGATTGTGTCCCTGTAATTTCATTACATATTGAACTAATCACAAATGCATTTTCAAACTGATTTTTAGGATAATAAAACTTCAATAAATTCATTTCATATTTGAATCAATATTGAATACACAAAGCAAAACATGTCAATATTTACAAAAATTGATGATCTGTAATAAAATTTAATGGCAAACATCTGGGTATAGTATAGTCTTCAAAAAGTGAGTCTTACAGCAAAATTGTAAATACTAATCTAATATATCATATCATAATAAACAGCTACGCCAAGTCGCATGATACGCCCGTCGTCACCCTTCAAAATTTTAAGTGATTTAGGTAAGGGGTTCTCAATTCAGAAGCACCTGTAACTGCCTAATTAAGCTTGATTTCTCTTCAAGAAATTAATCTGCAAAGTTTAAAGTGAGCGATCAAAGTACTTATCAATTAAAGCGCAACATGTAAAAAAATTGCCTTGAAATTGAAAACAAAGTCCCATAACTCTTGCAAGAAAAAATGGAAATTTCACGAAAAAGTATACAGATCGTGAGGCCATCATATCCAATACCTAAGTTTGAAGTGAATTGGCCAAAGGGTTGTCAAGTTAGAGCGCGACATGTAAAAAATTGCTTTAAAATTGAAAGTCCAATAACTCTTGCAAGAAAAATGGAAATTTCACGAAGAAGTATACAGATATTGAGGCCATCATACCTCTACAAAGTTTGAAGTGAATTGCCCAAAGGGTTGACAAGTTAGAGTGCGACATGTAAAAAATTGCCTTAAAATTGACAAATAAAGTCCCATTACTCTTGCAAGAAAAATGGAAATTTCACGAAAAAGTATACAGATCATGAGGCCATCATATCCAATACCTCTACAAAGTTTGAAGTGAATTGGCCAAAGGGTTGTCAAGTTAGAGCGCGACATATGAAACAGAGGGACAGACGGACAGACGGACAGACAGACGGACAGACGGACAATCGGACATCGGTATACCATAATACGTCCATCATTAGACGGGCGTATAAAAAACAATGTACCTTGTTTCACTATTAATTTCTCTATTCTAGTTATCTCCCTTTTAAATGAATTCAGGAAGCCAAGTGCCACCGCACTTTGAAATGCCTGATATGTCTGACTCATGATATTTAAGTCTGTATTGTCACAGAAACTTGATGATGTAACTTCCTGTTCAAACTTTTGTAATGTCTGAATATATCCTCCATATTTGATGAAGTCATAAAGAATGCTGTCGACCATTTTCTAGTAACAGAAAAAAATACACAAAATTAATGCTTTGCACAATAGTTGTCAATTCAAATTATAAAGGAACTCCCACAGAATATTTTTTACCCTTAAATTTACATACAATGTCCCTGTCAGATCTATGGGATATATAAGGGCTATTCCAGTAAAAATTCCCACCAGGGGGTGGAACGCCACTTATTTTTATACCCCCACCATGAGAAAAAATTAAAATATATAATTCAACTATTAGGATACAATAGAAATTCACCCATCACCAACAGAAAAAAAATTCAATGGTGTTCCACCCCCGGTGGGAATTTTAAATGGAATAGCCCTTAGTAGAGGGCAATCTGTTATAGAAAATAGTCAAGGTGCAATAAGGGGCTGATATGGCCCTAAATTTCAGTGAATTTTGAAGTTGCCCCTGAATATATTCTTTTATGTTTGTTTGAAAGTTCAGATCAACATGTGGACGAAAATTGCAATTTCAAGCTTTTCTGAAATAATCAAAGTCCCATAACTCTGGAACAAAAAATCCAAAGACAAAGTAAAACGATAGGGAGCTTTCTTCCGTCATACCCAACAATCCTGCAAAGTTTCAAGAAAAATGATCAAAGCGTTCTCTAGTTAGAGTACGACGTGTGGACGGACGGACAGACGGACAGATGGACGGATGGACGGACATCGGTATACCATAATACGTCCCGTCAAAGACAGGCTTATAAAAATTAAGAACCCATGACATCACAATAGGTACAGTTCTGATGTCATGTTTAAGCAAATATTGAACGTTTTCATAAAAAACAAGGAATTTGGCATATTTTTTAACATTTTTCCTGATCGGAAATATAGAGCACATTCAAGAACCAATTAGATAATTTACCAACTTGTAAGTACAAATGAATTGCACCTCCCATATAAATATTTTTGCCATTCTTGCATGCGCTCTATGTTTCCTCTTGAGAAAAATTAGTCAAATTTGGTCAAATATGTCATTTTAAACACAATGTGCAATTTGTCCCTTCTTCTACACTCAAAAACTCAGTACTTGCACATCAATACTTGAGTAATCTTACAGTTTACTGATAACCCATCACTATAGAACATTTCAACAAGAAATATTGTGAATTCAAGCAAACCTATTTTTTTAGCCCAAATAAGGCCCTTACTGCACCTACTCCTTTGTCAACCAAACCCTATTGCTTGGCACAGATGTCTTTTTATTGAATGCAAAATGTTTGTATAAGGTTTGTGGAATTTGTTGAATTAATTGGTGAAAGAAGCAATATACTAAGTAGACATTACTATAACAGTCCAATGCTATTTGTAAAACTTATTTGCCTTTATTTGCTATCATTATGAGAAAATTTAACATGTTAAATCCATCAAATACACATAAAGAAAGTAATTTACTTGTTAACCTACCTCTGTCAAGTGTGATAACACTATACTGTCCCGGATTAGAAACTTCTCTCCATTGTACACAAAAATAAAGGAATCTCTTACTCCAAACAGCATCCTGAAACAAATTACATGAATTAGATACATTATAATCTTGTATCTATACTCAATTAAAGTTGAACATGATGTGGACATCCAGATTCTAGCATTCTTTTCCATAATGAGGAAAAGGGCCAATCTCAGAAACAGAAGTTCATAGCTCTTCCTTGCATTAGATAATAACTTCTGCCACTTGTGAGTCAGAGGTTTCTCTAAATACACCAGATTATGTACAATGTCACAGTACAAAATACATCTTGATATATATGTCATAGTGAATCCAATGTGGAGGTAATAGCATTGCAGAGGACAAAGGAAGAGCTAAGAACCTGTTTTGGAAATTTTGGCTGTGGGTTCCAATGACGGCCAAAAATTACTCGCATTCTGGCCTCTCACTGATACTGCTGATGTCTACTGAAATATATGACGATTCTTTACCAAACCCCTCCGGAAGTTTAGAGTTTGATTTTTCAGTTGTAGTGCAAAAAGTATTTAACAAGCTGACTAGGCTAATTAAGTTGGCCGCCAGATTTGTGGTGAGCACCTTAACCCATCCTTACAAATTGTAATTACCATTCTCTCCATTTTTAGATTGTGGTCATGGAGTTAGTAGTCTACCTGTATTGGGTCTGAACATATGATTTAAGAAATAGATTATTGCAAATGGGCTTAGAACATGGGCAGACCTTATATTCGTCAATATTTTATACCGAGCGTTAGCGAGGTATAAAATGAAGACAAATATAAGGTCTGACCATGTTCTAATTCCCATAGAGCCCATTTGCAATAATCTATTTCGATTCTAATATAATTAACAAGAGTTTTAAACATTCGAAGCGGCTCTTAGAGAGCAATATTTGGTTTACACTAGAATTAAAATATGCCATAAATGGACATAGAAAAATCTATATTTGTTGTTTTATTAATAAAAGTGGCTCATAAGCTGATGAATTTTTCCCAAAATCTGTTATAAAACATAGAAAAAACGGATATTTTAAAATCGAAGCGGGTATAGGTATGAGCTGGTTGAGTTTCTGATTTATATGACTGCTTAGTTATGTTATTTTTGAAGCCAAAATAGGAAAGAAAAGGAATAAAACTCATATCTATAATTTTATTAACGTTAAAAATTAAAAGTTTTATATTTAAATCGTAGAGCATGATATGCAACATAGATAAAATTTCATAACAACAACACATTTGTTGCTAGGTTATTGTTATGTCAATTTCAGCTCCGAGTCTTAAATTTAGTAACTGTTTTAAATTTCTAATATTGTCATCATTTGATGTGGATTTCAGTGTGATTCATTTTTTAAAATGTTATTTACACAAAATTAAATGAATATTGAGTGAATAAAATGTGACATTGTACATTATGAATTCCCTTTTGTAACAAAATATACGCATGTGCTAAAAAATATTGTTGGAATTAGAACATAGCTTTGTTTCCAAAGGGAAAGAAGAGAGTCATATTAGAATATTACACAGAAGCGGGCAGAGACAGGGGAGGTTTTTGTACCCATAAAACAGTTTAACTCTGATGCTGGCTAGTGCCAGAAAATTAAGCCCAGCTATCATGAGTTCCTTTCCTTGTTAAAGTTTGTCTTTTGTCTTGCTTGTGTTTTTCCTGTGTAATTCCTTGGCAGATTTTGCATGAAATTGTAATCCCTTTTTATTTCATGTTCAAATATTTAATCCTTTTGCTGATTTTTTCCAGGTGTGCAGAATAAAACCTGATACTCAATGGTGACACCATACTGGATGAAATATGATGGTATGTGCATCCCATTTCTAAACATGTCCTGTAAGTTCTACTTCTTATTTTAATCAGCAGAATTATTACCCAGTTAGTGCTTACCAATCAATCAATCAATAGGCTCACTTCATTTGAAACATGTATGTAAATTTTCCAATTTTTTAAATTTTTTTGTCAGAAATGTGATAATGAAAAATTACACCACTAACCATAATACTTCTCGTATCAATATTGTTTCTGTTATAACAATATTCCCTGGTTCTCCATACAGTGGATTCGTCGACTGTTTGTAGGCTTCCCTGGAAAAAAAATTCAAAATTTATGGTAAGGTGTACTAAATATGTACACAGAAAGAAAGGCACACAATAAATTCTGTCAAGTTGAAGTTTGTTCAAAGTTCTTGATAATGCAGCATAAGTCAACAATTAACGTGATCAGGGATGGTGCAATTGACTATCTGGATGAGGAAGGCTAATTCTTAACGATGCTCAAACAGTGTACAGGGGTGTTTCTGGGTTACTTATTGACAAGATAAAATTATGAGGAAGGCACTTTTTTGGTTTCTCATTAATACCAGTACAGTAAAAATTAGGAATAGGGTAATTTCAAAAGAAATGGAGCAAAACCTGAAATTCAAGAATGTTCATTTAGTGTTTGAAAAGTATGGGTGAAGCACTGATGAAAGATTTACTAATTAACTCTACAACTTTTCTTTTGGAAGTAAAATGAGCTTCTATACCTGTATTGAGTTTTATTCATACGTTTACTAAACTATAGGGAAACGGCACAGATAAAGGGGAGGTTTGTGTACCCATAAACCGGTTTAACCCTACCGCTGGCGTTTGCTAGTGCCGGTACCAAGTCTGGCTGTCCTGAGTTCCTATTGTTGTTTACATTTGTCTTTTGTCTTATTGTGTTTTTATTGTGTAGTTCCCTAACAGATTGTGGCATGTACAATGTAATTATAATTTTCAGCCATTGTAGGTGTTTCCTGTTGTCCCTTTTATTTCATTTCTCAATCATTATTCAAAGTCACATGGTTACTTTAAGAAGAATATGTGATCAAATGATAAATTTTTATGCTGTATAGATTGATATTTCTTCATGTATCTTTATTTTTGTCTTCTAGGTAAAAAGTAAACCTTATGTAGTAAAAACTTTATGATGGTAAATTCATAGTTTTTACACCCAAATCTCTATATCCTAGTACATCTTACCTCTATTTGGGACTGTTAGACATAAATTACCGTATGGCCGATAATTTTCGCCGTTGCCAAATTATGATTCATTCCCCGAAGATTGGTATTAAATTTTAGTGGTCATCAATTTTCACATAAGGAAAATTGTGTAAGGGAAAGACATGTATAAAGAGTTTAATTTCGTGAGTTTTATTTTTGCGCATCCAGAAACCTTCCAAATATAGCAAAAATTAGACCTCGCAAAAATTATCCGCTGTACAATATGTTCTGTTCTTAGCAATGACACTAATAATCAAAGATTTCCTTTTTATTGTACCTCTACAATTTCATTTAATTTGTATTTACCATTGATATGAACATTAAATGTAAATTTTGTACTAACCAATCACGAGTTAGATTACAAGAATCATGTCCCCCTGACACTTCCTCAGTGAACCCATGACCTGACCAATACTGCACAACCAGATTTTTCTGTAACCAAGCAAATCCTGTGTCAGAAGGTTGAACATCTTCAATCTCAAACATGGTTGTATTGTCAGCTGGGATGGTGGATAATGTGACATTCTGTTGTGTCACATGATCTGTTGATTCAGTAGAATCTTGGTCTTTTCTGTGTTTTTTCACATCTTCTTCACCATCATCTGTTAAAGTATCTTCCTCAGAATCAGTCTGATGACATGTAAAATAAAACAGTGAAGTATTTTTATACATGTACAATGTATGTGAGAAATGTAACCACCTTGATTGCACTTTAATACAGGGATACAAAAATAGATGCCAAACAAACTTACCAAAATTAGGAATCAGGCCATTGAAAATTTGGAAAATGCCATTCTTTTGCGGTGCCCATGTAAATTTTCTGAGAATATGTTGGGAAGTCATCAAATTTCGGCATTTGCTGCAATTTATTCAAAACAAATTTCAACATTTCCTTTGTTAAATTATTATTTTCGATGGAAGGGTAATGGACAGGCTAAAATCTGAAATGCGGCAACAATGTTCTGGAAACATTCCAGGCAATCTAGAATGATTGGCAACTATGCTACACAAAGCCCAAAGCCAGAGCTGCCAACCCCATTTTTTGATCACCAGGAGAAAGGGAGAACTTTTTCAGGAGTTTTCAATATTTTGGAGGGAGGCTCCTTATTCAGTAAAGAATGACCCTTCAATGACTTTTCCAAGCACCGGTATTCAGGTAAACTAGAGCCTCAGAGACTCAGCCTGTATTGCTCACCTGTCAAAAAGCTTCTATGCCATACATGACTAAAAATGATGTTTTCTTACCAATGGGGTCAAATGTTTAGCTATGTTCTTCAATAGCACCCAC
>MJUU01003335.1:189376-201476 GCA_002080025.1 Modiolus philippinarum | reverse complement strand
AAATATCAAGTGCCTAGGACTACTGGTATAGGCTGTACAAACTGCTTGCTAAAAACTTAATGTGATCGCTCATGCGTGACTAAGGGGCCAGGGCAACCATCCAGGCATGAAATCCGTATGTATTCACCAAGACGCAACTGCATATTAAATATCAAGTGCCTAGGACTACTGGTATAGGCTGTACAAACTTCTTGCTAAAAACTTAATGTGATCATTCATGCGTGACTAAGGGGCCAGGGCCACCATCCAGGCATGGAATCGGTATGTACTCCCCAAGACGCAACTGCATGTCAAATATCAAGTGCCTAGGACTACTGGAATTGGCTGTACAAACTGCTTGCTAAAAACTTAACGTGATCATTCATGCATGACTAAGGTTGTTTCAGTTAATATTTACCAGATTTTCCTTCCTCTATTGTTGTATTTTCTGTATTATCTGATATCTGTGTTTCTCCCTCAGGTACATGTATAGTAAAAGCAGTCTCCCAAAATTTCTCATCTAACGACATTATACTCTCATTTCTGTAAAAGAAATATACACATGTATGCATTTACATTGTATTTTGTAAATTATTGCTAAAATATAACTTTAACGGAATCACAATAAAAAAAATAGAAATTAACAATTCTGTTAATAGTAGCATAGTTAGAGCAGCCACCAGGGCCCCTGCCAAATTGTGTCTCCTTATGCAAATCTCTGGATCCATTGCTTGGACTTTCAATGCAAAATTACCTCTAAAAATAAATTGGTATTAAAAGTCAACCAAGTTATACAATTTCTCTCATCGATGCAAGCGAACAAAATGTTTTGATTAAAGTCAAGAAAACTTTTGATGAAAAAATAAAGTAGATGCCCCAAAACAATAGGACACCTCATTTTAAAACCCTAAGGAGTATTAAAGAGGGCCCCTTTCATGTAATCACAATTCTTTTGTATCATGTATCATGCTTAGGGGGTTTGGCTTTCATGTATAGAAATCAGTGAATACATACATCACATCTACATGTATTGGTGGGGTATTTCTCCCAAATTGATTTTCAAAAAAGGCCTTTTTTTCAAATCATGCTTAAAGGTCTTCAGGTCTCTCACCAAACATTCCTTTCAGCCAAAAAATGATTGGATAATTTTTATTGTATTGAAATATTAAACAATTGAATTATAAAAATGGAAACTCAAACTTTACAATGATAACTGACCAGTAGAAATACAGATTTCTTTTTGAACAAAAATACATATAAATTGTGATCAGATAGTAAAAATATATTCACTTATAAATCACAAAGTGAAAACAATATGTTACATTGGCAGTAATTACCTCCTAACAATAAATTCTCCCCTGGGATCACACAGAATTCCATTGGTTATCCAGTTATCTACAATGTCTATATATGGCTTTGTCGTCTGCATCCACAGTGGCAACAGTAAGTCAACCTTGAAATAAAATATATGTATGCATTTTTTTTTTAATTTGAATTGAAATAAAGGTGACCCCAGTGTGAAAGTTGACTTCACCTTCGCAAATAAATCATAATTTCACAAGCTGAATTGTCATCAGCATTTGGAAGTGAAAAAAAGTTCATGTAAAATTAATTTATACTACAATCTGTGTTCGCTGGTATAATATGAATTATCAAAACACTAACGCTGATATAAATTAAAGATTTCAGATATTGTTTTTTGAAAACAGCGTCACCCTGTAATAGCCAAACAAATAAAGATAATTTGATGTACATGTAGAATCCTTTTTATGAACTTACAATTTCTTTTGAGAATTCACCAAGAGCATCAAATTCTGTTATAGCTTCATATAAAACACTGATCAGATGTGAAGATTTCTGGTAGTTGCTAGGCAACCATTCTGCTTCTTTAATACCCTTGACATAGACAGAATATAAGATATCCAGTTTATGTAACCATGGTTTCAAGGTGGCATCAAGTACTGACAATGTCATAGTTTCTTCTGTAAAAAACATAAATATATACATGTATTTATATTAAGGGGTTCCCTATTCCATTTGAAGATAAATAGGATTTCAAATAAAGGTGATTTATTTGTCAGAGAATTTTAAAAGAAATAATTTAAGTGAAAAAAAGTTGATAGATTGATGATCTCGTTTTTGCATTATAAGAGATTGAAAATTTGGCAGGAAACTGAACTCCTCTGATTTTTCATGGGATTAACATTATCAAGGTTTGACCACAAATGAATGTGACAATATATATAAAATTCAATGAATTTTTTACAGAATGCTCATAAAGATGTATAAAATGAAATTATGGGAAACAAGAGCTGGCGCCCAATGGCAGACTGATATACTCCCGCTCATTGAACCCTGAATCAATGTGGCAAGTGCAGATTTAATTGTATAGGGACACAACACAGGTGTGGACACAGTACAAGTGTGGGCAAAATACAAGTATAAACACAATGATATAATTCTAGTAACCAACATGTTCAACTATAACTGTCTGCACAACAATTGAATCTGCCTTACATTTTCAAAAGAAATTGTGACGAAAAATTCTATATATTGTACAACAAGGAAAAACAATGACGTCTTTACAAACAAGAAGTGTTTATCACATAACCTTGAAATCTGAATACAGATAGATTGGACCATAAGAAAGCTCTGTGCAAAACAACAATTGAATCCCACTTACAGTTTCAGAAAAAATTTTGACGAAAAATTCCATATATTGTACAACAATGAAAAGCAATGACGTCTCGGCAAACAGGAAGTGCTTATGACTTAACCTTAAAATCCCAATACGAGATAGATTGGACCATAAGGAAATCGAAGCTCTGTGCAAAACAACAATTGAACCCCACTTACAGTTTCAGAAAAAATTGTGACAAAAAATTCCATATATTGTACAACAATGAAAAACAATGATGTCTCGGCAAACAGGAAGTGCTTACTGCATAACCTTGAAATCCGAATACATGATAGATTGGACCATAAGGAAGCTCTGTACAAAACAACAATTGAACCCCACTTAGTTTCAGAAAAAATTGTAATGAAAAATTCCATATTTTGTACAACAATGAAAAACAATGATGTCTTGCAAACAGGAAGTGCTTATGGTGTAACCTTGAAATCCAAATACAAGATAGATTGGACCATAAGGAAGCTCTGTGCATAACAACAATTAAATCCCTCTTACAGTTTCAGAAAAAATTGTGACAAAAAATTCCATATGCTGTACAACATTAAAAAAAAAACAATGAAGTCTTGGCAAACAGGAAGTACTTATGCGGTAACCTTGAAATCTGTATATACACATCAGACCATCATGAGAAAGCTTTTGCCAAAATATGACTTCATTCTGTAAAGTAGTTGCTGAGAAAAGTGTGGTTACAGACAGACGAACGAATGAACGGACGAACAAACGGAGGTAAAACCAGTATACCCCCACTGATATGCAGCGGGGGTATAAAAATAAGGGGGTCAATGGGCAAAAAATTATAATGCTTTTAAATGGATAAAACCAGAGAATTCAAAAAATCCGACAGAATTCCCAAAACATGAGGAGTGAATCTCCTTAAGGATGGTCACTCCTCAAGTTTTTGAAAATGTCTCTGACTTTCGGAATTCTCTTATTTTTATCCATTTTTATCCATCATGATGCATTAAAAAATTTTGCACACTGACCCCCACTTTTCTTTTCAAAATATGTTTGTATACATCTTCAATAGTCTTTTGACAAAATTTGATGAAATTCTTGATATTCCTTCATTTCACTTCAAAAGTTGATTGCCTTAATGCAAAGTGAATGAAAAATCTAGAGAAGTTTTGTTTCCCACCAAAACATCAGGCATTTAAATCTCAAAAATGGCAACACTGACCTATCAATATTTTTTTGCTTAAAATGATGTATGATCAATATTCTAATAAATAAGAATATTAATTTTAAATCCTTGATTTCTTAAACTTGAGGAGTGACCATCCTTAAGTTTCTTAAAAAGGTTTTCAACCTTTTCTCATATTCAGATGAAAGTTTTGTCATTGAATAAACCAATTCAAGTTCAATTTGATCTAAAACCATGTGATTGTGTTACACATTGAACAAGTCACAAATGTATCTTCAAACTGTTTTTTAAGATAATAAGACTTCAATAAATTCATTTCACATCTGAATCAACATGAGGTTGCACTGGTTGTCGTGCTAGGTATACCCCCACTCGTTGAAATAAATCGGCGCAGCAGTAGCTGATAACAGTGTGACAAACATTTTCACTATGTTCAAAAAGGGAACTAGAGGCTCCCAGGAGCCTTTATCGCTCACCTGGCTTTCAGTTGCCACAATCGTGGTAACATTGTAAGTTATACAGTTGATCATCAGTCTCTCAAACTTTAGTATCTCAAACACCACCAATATCTTGAACAGTATTTAAAGTCTGATCACGTTGTACTATTTTTCTTTGTTGGGCTTTATTGACAAAAAATGCTCTTGCTAAGGAGCACTTTAGACACCAGTTTTGAAACAGAGACATCATTCAGGCTGGGTAGATCTTGATATGCTGAACATTTTTGCAATTTACACTTGACCTCTATCCGTTACACTTTTTGAAATAAAAAATAAAAAATGCAAAAATTTTGAAAATTTTACGGAAAAAGGGCCATAACTCTGAGATGGATTTTCAGATTTTCTTCAAAATTGCACAGTGGGTAGATCTCATCATGCTGATCATTTTTACTCCATGTCAGATTTTTGATATCTGTAATGGTTTTCGAGTTATTAGCCAAAAACTACAATTTACCCCTGTGTTCTATTTTTAGCAATGGCGACCATGTTGTTTGACCAGCCGACTAATCGAACACAATTGGCTATGGTGGTTTTTTGTCCACCGAATTGCTTTCTCTAGCAGATGTTTCAGGTAACTGGACTCGTTACGAGCAAGTTCAAAGCTCTACATTGCGCGAGCTGGAAGGCGTGGACAGAATAGTAAGTACACTTGCACCAATTATGGAAAACAAAACTGTACAGTTGAAAACAGACAAGAAGAATGTAGCGCACATTTTAAATGTAGGCAGTTAAAAAGTTGAACTTCAGCATAAAGCCATAAGTGTTTTGAATACATGTAAAAATCACAATATTTCACTTTTGCCAAGATGGATTCCCCGTGATCAAAACACCCAGGCTGACGAAATTTCAAGAAGGCTTGATCATGATGACTGGGCAATCAAAGCAGATGCTTTTAATGATTTTGATCAAAAATGGGGTAAATATACCGTAGACAGATTCGCTACTCACTACAACACTAAGTGTGCTCGCTTTAATTCACCAGTTTGGTGTCCAGGTACAGAGGGAGTGAATGCCTTTGACAAATGCTGGTCACAGGATAATAATTGGTGCGTCCCCCCTCCTACTTTGATACCCAAAACTATCAATAAAATTAAACTTGACAAAGCTGTTTGCACTTTAATTATTCCAGAGTGGAAAAGTGCGCCTTTTTGGCCACTTATATATACATTCCAAGGTTTTGAGAGGTTTATCAGAGATGTTGCAGTTTTACCGCATTCAAAAATCATTGAAAGAGGTGCAGGTAAAAACGGCATATTCATACAATATCCTTTAAATTTCAGGATGTTAGCTTTGAGAATATTTTTCTAATCTGCTCTCATTGTTTTCAGGACTAGGATTGCAGGTGAGAGTGGGGGAGCTCATGGACCAGGCAGGCATTGGCAGAGAGCATGAACTGAGATCTTTAGCAGAAAACATGTCTTCTTATATTTTGAGTTCCAGAAGCACGAACACTTCGAAGAAGAATTTCAGCGCCTTTTCTAAATGGAGACAATTTGCAGAATTTTATAAACTTCCGTATTTACCTGCAGAACCGATTCATGTTTCATTGTACCTTACTTACTTACTTAATTGATCGTAATTCATCAGCCAGTGTTATTAACTCTGCTTTATATTCATTAAGATGGGTTCATTCTTTAAAGGGTTATGCTGATCCTACTGATAATGACTTTGTTAAGAATCTACAAACTTCAGCAAATAGATTAAACAGTAAGCCAGTTGTTAAAAAAGACCCTGTAATTTCTGAGATGTTAGTTAATTTATGTAGCATGTATAAGAGTAGTAATGATTTACTTATAGTCAGGGATTTGACTATGATAGTTATAGCTTTTTCTGGTTTTTTACGTTTTGATGAACTTAGTAATTTAATTTGCAAGAATGTAAAATTTTTGAAGATCATTTATGCATTTTAATTGATAGGAGCAAAACGGATCAATACAGACATGGCAATGAAATTTTAATTTCTAGTGGCAATACTGAAGCTTGTCCTGTTTCCATGTTTAAGCGTTACTTAGCTGTTGCTAACTTAAACATTTCATCAGATGAATTTATTTTTAGACCAATTTTCAGGTCATCTGGAGTAGCAAAACTCATTTACAAGAATAAGAAAATCAGCTATACTTCAGCTCGAGAGAATATTGTTCGTAGATTGAGAATTGTTGCCCCATCCCTAAATTTAGGCCTTCATTCTTTGTGCTCTGGAGGGGCAACGATGGCGGCAATGTCAGATGTCAGTGAGCGCTGTATCAAGCGCCATGGTAGATGGAAATCAGATTTCTGTAAAGACGGTTACATAGACAATACTTTTGACAAAAGGTTAGCCGTCTCAAAGAGTTTAAAATTATGATTAAGATGTAGCGTTTATTATCACATGTTTTTGTTGTGTTTTTTATTTTATTTTTGTCAATTTTCACACCGCCCTTTCTTTGATTTGTTCTATGCTTGGTGGGCTCTCGGCAATCTTAGATTGCGTTTATCATTTTATTCTGTATTATCAGAGTATTTTATTAATACTTAAAATTTCCTGCGTTACGTAGTATAGAGGGAAATTATTGTATTATATATACAGGTATTTATTGTTTTCTTATCACATGATTTTCATTTGAAATTTCACTACCTTGCCATCCGTTGAACTGTCAACTCATTTAAAAAAAAAATTTTGAAATTTTTTTGTTGCATTCTATTTAAATATTTACTTATTTCTAGGAATTATTCCATTTTCACTACATTTTTATAGAGAATCTATGATTTCACATGCACATTTTGAGGAATTTTATTATGAATTTACTAATTAACATTTTTGCTTATATTCATTTTTCAATATTTTTCTATGTTTTATATTGAATACATTTTTTGATTTAAAAAAAAAAAAAAATACTGTCCAAAGTATTTCTCTCCAGGCGATCTTTCGAGCTTTGGGTTTTGGACACAGGGTTCCAAGATTTTCTCACTTCATTTTAAATATATTCCTTTTGACTGTGTTTGAAATGTAGTTCGACCCGATCATTGATCGTTTTTATTGGTTTTACCTGGCCAGCGGGATCGCTGTAGACAGAGTTTTTGTAGGTTTTTTTTTTGTATTTAATTATCATTGTATTTTTCTTATGTTTCGCTAGAAGTACATTTCGTAATGGGATCATATTTTTTGTTTATTTGTATATCTGCTAATAAACTCCGGTGTCCTCATGCTTGGTGGGCTCTCGGCAATCTTAGATTGCGTTTATCATTTTATTCTGTATTATCAGAGTATTTTATTAATACAGTCAAATACCAAATTTGAAATAAATTGGCCCAGCAGTAGCTGAGAAAAGTGCGACGAAAATTTTCACTATGTTCAATAAAGGGAAAAATGGCCAAGTCCTGCCAAACAGGAAGTTGATATCATAAGTTGACCAAAATGGCAAACAACGTATTCCCCTATATATAAACAGACAGAAGGATGGAAGGACGGACAGACAAGGGTATTCCAATATACCACCCACTTACGAGTGGGGGTATAATATTAAATACTCAAACCAAAACATGGGATTATTTGTAAAAATTGATGATCTGTAATAAATTTAATGGCAAACATCTGGGGATAGGAAAGTCTTCAAAAAGTGAGTCTTAGAGCAAAATTGTAAATACTAATCTATCACATTACCTTGTTTCACTATTAATTTCTCTATTCTAGTTATCTCCTTTTTAAATGAATTCAGGAATCCCAGAGTGACTGCACTTTGAAATGCCTGATATGTCTGACTCATGATATTTAAGTCTGTATTGTCACAGAAACTTGATGATGTCACTTCCAGTTCAAACTTTTGTAATGTCTGAATATATCCTCCATATTTGATAAAATCATAAAGAATGCTGTCGACCATTTTCTAGGAACAGAAAAAATACACAAAATTAATGTTATAGTGAAACAAAAAGGCTATACTTTTTAGTTGTCAACTCAAATTATAAAGGAACTCACACAGCATAATTTTTACCCTTAAATTAACATACATATGTCCCTGCCAGATCTATGAGATATATAGTAGAGGACAATCTTCTATAGAAAAAAGACAAGGTGCAATAAGGGGCTGATTTGGCCATAAATTTTGGTGAATTTTGAAGTTGCCCCTAAATATATTCTTTTGTGTTTCTTTGAAAGTTCTGATCCCACTAAGGTAAAAAAATCAAAATTAAGAACCCATGACGTCACAATAGGTACAGTTCTGATGTCATGTTTAAGCAAATACTGAACGTTTTCATAAAATACAAGGAATTTGGCATATTTTTGAACAGTTTTCCTAATCAGAAATATAGAGCACATTCAAGAACCAATTAGATAATTTACCAACTTGTTAGTACAAATGAGTTGCACCTCCCATATACATATTTTTGCCGTTCTTGCATGTGCTCTATGTTTCCTCTTAGAAAAAGCAGTCAAATTTTGGCAAATATATCATTTTCAATAAAATTTGTCCCTTCTTATACACTCAAAAACTCAGCACTTCCACATCAGTTTACTGTTAACCCATCACTATAGAACATTTCAACAAGAAATATTGTGAATTCAAGCAAACCTATTTTTTTAGGCCAAATAAGGCCTTTACCGCACCTACTCCTATGTCAACCAAACCCTATTGCTTGGTATAGATGTCATTTTATTGAATGCAAAATGTTTGTATAAGGTTTGTAGAATTCGTTGAATTAATTGGTGAAAGAAGCAATATACTAACTAGACATTACTATAACAGTCCAATGCTATTTGTAAAACTTGTGCCTTTATTTTCTATCATTATGAGAAAATTAAACATATTAAATCCATCAAATACACATAAAGAGAGTAATTTACTTGTTAACCTACCTCTGTCAGGTGTGACAACACTATACTGTCCCGAATTAGAAACTTCTCTCCATTGTACACAAAAATAAAGGAATCTCTTACTCCAAACAGCATCCTGAAACAAATTTATACATGAATTAGATAAATTATAATCTTGTATCTATACTCAATTAAAGTTGAACATGATGTGGACATCCAGATTTTAGACTGGTTTAACAATTCTTTTCCATAATGAGGAAAAGATACAATCTCAGAAACAGAGGTTCATAGCTCTTCCTTGCGTAAGATAATAACTTCTGCCACTTGTGAGTCAGAGGTTTCTCTAAATACACCAGATTACGTACAATGTCACAGTATAAAATACATCTTGATGTATACGTCATAGTGAATCCAATGTGGAGGTAATGGCATTGCGGAGGACAGAGGAAGAGCTAAGAACCTCTGTTTTGGAAATTTTGGCTGTGGGGTCCAATGACTGCCAAATTTTACTCGCATTCTGGCTTCTCACTGATACTGCTGATGTCTACTGAAATATATGACGATTCTTTACCAAACCCTTCCGGAAGTTTTGAGTTTGATTTTTTCAGTTGTAGTGCAAAAAGTATTTCACATGCAGACTAGGCTAATTGAGTTGGCCGGCAGATTTGCGGTGAGCACCTTAACCCATTCTTACAAATTGTAATGTCCGATTCTCTCCATTTTTAGATTGTGGTCATGGAGTTAGTAGTCTACCTGTATTGGGTCTGATGCATATGATTATTACACAGAAATGGGCAGAGACATGGGAGGTTTGGGTACCCATAAAACAGTTTAACTCTGATACTGGCCTATGCCAGTGCCAGAGTATTAAGTCCGGCTATACCGAGTTCCTTTCATTGTTAATGTTTGTCTTATTTGTGTTTTTCCCGTGTAATTCCTTGGCAGATTGTAGCACTTAGTTGTAATCCCTTTTATTTCATGTTCAAAAATTGTTCCTTTTGCATGAATTTTCCAGGTGTCCAGAATAAAATACTATACTGAGTGGTGACAAAAGACAGGATGAAATATGGTGGTAGGTGTATTCCATTTCCAAACAAGTCCTGTAAGTTCTATAACTTACTGAAATCAGCCGATTTTTTACCCACTTAGTGCTTACCAATCAATCAATCAATCTGTTCACTTCCTTTGAAAACATGTATGTAGATTTCTTCATTTTTCCCAATTTTTTGTCGGAAATGTGATAATGATAAAAGATAATTGGATATATCCCATTTATTACACCACTAACCATAATACTTCTCGTATCAATATTGTTTCTGTTACAACAATATTCCCTGGTTCTCCATACAGTGGATTCGTCGACTGTTTGTAGGCTTCCCTGGAAAAATTTCAAAATTTATGATGGTAAGCTGTGCTAAATATGTACACAGAAAGAAAGGCAGACAATAAATTCTGTTAAGTTGAAGTTTGTTCATAGTTCTTTGAATATGATCATGCAGCACAAGTCAACAATTAACGTGATCAGGGATGGTGCAATTGACTGTCTGGATGAGGAAGGCTCCTTTTTAACGATGCTCAAACAGTGTACAGGGGTGTTTCTGGGTTACTTATCAACAAGACAAAATTATGAGGAAGGTACATTTTTTGTTTCTCATTAATACCAGGACAGTAAAAATGAGGAATAGTGTATTTCAAAGGAAATGGGGCAAAACCTGAAATTCAAGAATGTTCATTTAGTGTTTGAAAAGTATAGGTGAAGCACTGATGAAAGATTTACCAATTAATTCTACAAAGGACCCTTCTTTTGGAAGTAAAATGAGCTTCTCTACCTGTATTGGGTTTTATTTGTATGTTAACTAAACTATAGGGAAACAGGACAGATAAAGGGTAGGTTTGGGTAACCATAAACCGATTTAACCCGACCACTGGCTTTTGCTAGTGCTGGTACCAAGTCCGGCTGTCCCGAGTTCCTATCATTTACGTTTGTCTTTTGTCTTATTTGTGTTTTTCCTGTGTAGTTCCCTAACAGATTGTGGCATGTAATTATAATTTTCAGCCATTGTAGGTGTTTCCTGTTGTCCCTTTTATTTCATTTCTCAATCATTATTCAAAGTCACATGGTTACTTTAAGAAGAATGTGTGATCACATGATAAGTTTTTAAGCTGTATAGATTTATATTTTCTTCATGTACATGTATCTTTATTTTTGTGTTCTAGGTAAAAAGTAAACCTTATGTAGTAAAAATTTTATGATGGTAAATTCATAGTTTTTACACCCAAATCCCTATATCCAAGTACATCTTGCTTCTATTTGGGACTGTGGGACATAAATTACCATATAGCGGGTAATTTTCGCTGTTGCCAAATTTCATGATTCGTTCCCCAAGATTGGTATTAAATTTTAGCGGTCATCAATTTTCACAAAAGGAAAATTGTGTATTAAGGGAAAGACATGTAAAAAGATATACTGCATTTAATTTCGTGAGTTTTTATTTTTGCACATCCAGAAACCTTACAAATACATGTATAGCCAAAATAGAACCTGGCGAAAATAATCCGCTATACGGTATGTTCAGTCCTTATCAATGACACTAATAATCAAAGATTTCATTTTTATTCTACCTCTACAATTTCATTTAATTTGTATTTACCATTGATATGAACATTAAATGTAAATTTTGTACTAACCAATCACGAGTAAGATTACAAGAGTCATGTCCCCCTGACACTTCCTCAGTAAACCCATGCCCTGACCAATACTGTACAACCAGATTTTTCTGTAACCAAGCAAATCCTGTGTCAGAAGGTTGAACATCTTCAATCTCAAACATGGTTGTATTGTCAGCTGGGATGGTGGATAATGTGACATTCTGTTGTGTCACATGATCTGTTGGTTCAGTAGAATCTTGGTCTTTTGTGTGTTTTTTCACATTTTCTTCACCATCATCTGTTAAAGTATCTTCCTCAGAATCAGTCTGTTGACATGTAAAATAAAACAG
>MJUU01003335.1:172158-188301 GCA_002080025.1 Modiolus philippinarum | reverse complement strand
GGCTTCAGAGGAGTTAGTCAATATATGCTTTTTCCCATAGGGTCCAATGTTAAACTATGCCCTGCGATGACGGCCATGTTTTCTGGCGGATCGAAAAAATTTCGGCAAATTGAGTAAAGGACCTTCCATACATCATACCTGTAAAGTTTGGTTCAATTTGCTTCAGTAGCTTCAAAGGAGATAGCAAATATATTCTATTCCCAAACGGTCCCTTGTTAATATATGTTCTGCGCTGGCAGCCATGTTTTTTAGCGGATCGGAAAAATTTCGGCAAACTAAGTAAAGGACCTTCCTTACATCATTCCTGTAAAGTTTGGTTCAATTTGCTTCAGTAGCTTTAGAGGAGATAGCAAATATATGCTTCTCCGATAGGGTCCCATGTTAAACTATGATCTGCAGTGGTGGCCATGTTTTTTGGCGGATTGGAAAAATTTCAGCAATCTAAGTAAAGGACCTTCCATACATCATTCCTGTAAAGTTTGGTTCATTTATGTTCAGTTGTTTCAGAAGAGATAGCCAAAATGTGCATTTTCCCATAGGGTCCCACGTTAAACTATGTTCGGCCCTGTCAGCCATGTTTTTCAGCCGATAAGAAAAATTTCAGCAAACTAAGTAAAGGACCTTCCATACATCATTTCTAAAAAGTTTGATTCAATTTGCTTTAGTAGCTTCAGAGGAGATAGCAAATATATACTTTTCCCATAGGTTCCCATGTTAAACTATGTTCTGCACTGGATAGGAAAAATTTTGGCAAACTTTGTGAAGGACCTGCCATACATTATTCCTGTAAAGTTTGGTTAAAATTGGTCTAGTGGTTTCAGAGGAGATAGTCAAAATGTGAAAAGTTTACGGACGACAAGGACAACGACAGACGCCAAGTGATGGCAAAAGCTCACATGGCCTTTGGCCAGGTGAGCTAATAAGATTTGGTTAGCCGTTACTCATATTGGCTTTCAGATTAGCACAGTTGTGTTTGCTGTCTTCAGCATCTCCTTTTGACATTTTCTACAGCTTTTACATTTACATTCTGATTAAATATGTCCTCCCACTGGAATGTCCAACAAAAAACAAAGTTATTACATGCATTTATGGTGGAGGATACACATGCTGTTCCATAAATTATTTTCTAGATCCATTAAAGGAAAACGAAACAAACATAATTAATGCAATTTTCGCAGGAAATGAAATTTGGGAGAAAATGGTACAACTGTGGAAGGGTTGGTAGCTCTGCAAAGCACATCAAGTTCTGGATATTTTTTAATAAGTGGCCTTATTAATATGAAATGTACATGGTAAATTTAAAGATTGACTCACTCTTCACACCAATGAACAAAAGTAATCTTTTAAACTTCTTTCAATGCCTACCTCTAATTCATCATATACAAGTAACGGTTTCTCTTCCCCATCCAATAAATATCCTGCCCAATCAAAATCATCTTCTGGTTCTATGAAAAAACAAATACACATTTTTACATACATATTGGTATATAATTTAACTTTGGTTGGTTCAATATTCATATGTCGAAGAACTTATAAGGATTTTTCAGTTGTCAAAATTTGATAACTACAAGTACAAAGGACTGATAGGTTCTTCTCAGAATGTACATATAAAATAAAGAGATGCTAACCCTGGCTCAGAGACTGAGCCTGTATCGCTCACCTGACAAAATGCTGAACAGCAGGGTTTTCGATGTTCTGCATGGTGGCCATGTTTTTTTTTTGAAATGAGCAATCTTTGTGAAGGACCTTCCATACATCATTCCTGTAAATTCTGGTTGTAATTTGCTTCATTGGTTTCCCAGGAGTTGATGAAAATGATGTTTTTCCCAAAGGGTCCAATGTTAAATAAGAGTTTTGCGCTGGCGGCCATGTTTTTTGTCTGATTGGGATGAAATGAGCAATCTTTGTAAAGGACCTTCCATTCATTATTCTTATAAAGTTTGGTTGAATTTGCTTCAGTGGTTTCAGAGGAGATGATGAAAATGACGTTTTTCCCATAGTGTTCAATGTTAAATATAAGTTCTGCCCTGGTGGCCATGTTTTTTGTCAGATCAAAACGAAATGTGCAATCTTTGTAAATGACCTTCCATACATCATTTCTGTAAAGTTTGATTGAATTTGCTTCATTGGTTTCAGAGGAGTTGATGAAAATGATGTTTTCCCATACAGTCCAATGTTAAATACAAGTTCCGCGCTGGCGGCCATGTTTTTTGTCCAATCAGAATGAAATGAGCAATCTTTGTAAAGGACCTTCCCTACTTCATTCCTGCAAAGTTTGGTTGAATTTGCTTCCGTCGTCTCATAGGAGTTGATGAAAATGATGTTTTCCCATAGGGCCTAATGTTAAATACAAGTTCCGCACTGGCAGCCATGTTTTTTGTCGAATCCGAACAAAATGAGCAATTTTTGTAAAGGACCTTGCCTACTTCATTCCTGCAAAGTTTGGTTGAATTTGCTTCAGTGGTTTCAGAGGAGTTGATGAAAATGACGTTTTTCCCATAGGGTCCAATGTTAAATATAAGTTCCGCACTGGCGGCCATGTTTTTTGTCGGACCAGAACGAAATGAGCAATCTTTGTAAAGGATCTTCCATACATCATTCCTGTAAAGTTTGGTTGAATTTGCTTCAGAGGTTTCAGAGGAGTTGATGAAAATGATGTTTTCCCATAGGGTCTAATGTTAAATACAAGTGCGCTGGCGGCCATGTTTTTTGTCGAATCGGAACGAAATGAGCAATCTTTGTAAAGGACCTTGCCTTCTTCATTCCTGTAAAGATTGGTTGAATTTGCTTCAGTGGTTTCAGAGGAGTTGATGAAAATGATGTTTTTACCTTAGGGTGCAATGTTAAATATAAGTTCCACGCTGGCGGCCATGTTTTTTGTCGGATTGGAACGAAATGAGCGATCTTTGCAAAGGACCTTGCCTACTTCATTCCTGTAAAGTTTGGTTGAATTTGCTTCAGTGGTATCAGAGGACTTGATGAAAATGACGTTTTTTCCTAGGGTCCAATGTTAAATATAAGTTCTGCGCTGGCGGCCATGTTTTTTGTCGGATCGGAACGAAATGAGCAATCTTTGTTAAGGACCATCCATATATCATTCCTGTAAAGTTTGGTTAGATTTGCTTCAATGGTTTCAGAGGAGTTGATGAAAATGTGAAAAGTTAACAGACGGACGATGGACGGACGATGGACGGACGACGGACGCCAAGTGATGGCAATAGCTCACACTGACCCTTTGGTCAGGGGAGCTAAAAAAAGCGTACACTATGTACAGACTCCACAGAGCAGTATTCCCTTAAAGCTGGGGGCCAGGCCTCTGAAGGCCCAAGAAACTCTGGGGTAAAAGAAGAAAAACCCTGGATTCTTGCATAATTCTTACACAAAAAGATACTGTCCTTTAAGAAGCTATTTTTTCTGGTGAAAGTAACCTTTTCAGAATATTCAAAAAATAAATGATCAATCAGTGCTGCTTGAAAAATACATGCATATTCACACAATATACACTACTCAGCATGTGTTTCTAGAAAAGGCGAGGAATTGTCCAGCAGGTGCACCAGATCTATGCTCAAAGGTTTCAAGTGGAGTAAGAATTGCTCATTTAACTTTTTAGTTTTATGTGTTTTTGCTTTATTTTTTGCGATGGTTGGTTTTCCTGATGTGTATTTGTCCTTGTTTTTTTAATATGACTATTGTTTTACTGGTTTCAGCTTGCATGGTGATGTCTTTCCGCCCTGTGTGAAACAAACACATCCCTAAAGGACTTTCCAAAAGAACATTTTTGTCTTCTTTTCATTGAGTGATGAACAGAAATGATGTTGAATATTCCGGGCAAAAACTTTGACTGTGATTCTTATACACTAAGCTGTCGGGATCAACAAATTTTCGTCGATCAGATATATGACATTTTTCCAAATGAGAATTTTGATTGCAAAAGTGATCATTACTATGACATTGTCAGCTAAGACTACAAACAAATTCAGGATTTGAAAAAAATCAGAGTTAAGTTTAGACCATTGGAGATAGGATTTCTGCAAATTGGAGGACTTTGCCAAAATTGGAGTTGTTAACATTTCTGAAAATTAAGAGGGACAGAACAAAATTATGGAATTAAAACTGTATTTCTGTTTTGAATAAATACATTTTATACACAGGAGTTTTAATCATTTTTAATTTTGTATAATCTTACCTTCATGATTTAGTGTCAAGGAACAGTCATCGTATGTACTATGTGTTGGTGACTCTGATATACCCAATAATAAACTGATCAACGCATAATGTGTGTCGGTCTGTAAAATACAAATATATAAAATTCTAATCAAAGCACTGAAATACTGTGTCTAGGTATAATGTGTGTCAGTCTGTAAAATACAAATATATAAAATTCTAATCAAAGCACTGAAATACTGTGTCTAGGTATAATGTGTGTCTGTCTGTAAAATACAAATATACAATACAATACAATACAATATCTTTTATTTCCAAAGAATGGGCCCACATGGGGCATGACAAATACATTTATACAACACAAACTGACTGACAACATACAAGATTGAAAACTATAGTATAGAGTAATGCATCCGTGTTAATATAAATTCTTATTAGGTTAACAACTACTTATCGTTATCTATGACATGTCTGAAAATATGAGAAAAAAAAACATCTAATTAAAACTTGCACACACAAAATATGAATTCTTCCCACAAAATGATGCTTGTTCAAACCATGAAAGCAAATAAGAGGCCTTGAACTAGAGGACCAGCCAAGGACTATTGTGCTAAAGTTTAATGTGAATTTGTCCAATGGTTTCAGAAAATAGCCTATAAAGTTTAATGTTAAACTACATTGTCTGCCTTGCCAGCAGCCATCCTGGATAAAATGAGGAATGCCTGACTCTCTTTTTGAAGGGGACCCCCAGAATTATTGTTGCCAAATTTGGTTCCAATTGCCTCAGCAATGTGAGATTGATGAAGGACAATTGACGGCAAAAGCTTGTCCTGGCTATGCTGCCGGGTGAGCTAAAAATGTCAATTCATTATATTTGTGGTATACAATTTTCTTGGTTTTGAGATATCTCCTTATACGAAACTTTATTCATTTCAGTGTTTTGTTTGCAATCAAACTGTGATTCAAGATTATTATCACCATAAGAGGGCTGTGATCTGTCAGATTATCCCCAAAATATAACTATGCTAGAGGTGTAACATATTACCATGGTACCTACATTGTATATATACCTTGACACAAGAGGCCATTGTCGTTTTTTTCTGTATTTTAGCACATGACATATTCTATCAATTGTAATCAGTTTAAAACAGATTTTTTTGTGATAAATTCATCTTTATCAATGGGATAAACATGTTCATGATGTGTAGCACATGATGTAACTCTGTTTTGTTTCCGTCCCATTATCTATTTTAAAATCAGTAACTATAGATATGTCCTCTGTAGTTAAGTTTATGAAAGGCTGCTTACTGAACATTTCCATTGTAACCATGGTACATGCATAAACCTCAGTGATTAAATTTTCTGGTTATACAAAAGTTTTTATTTAATGCTGTACCCTGCTCTTTGTAATATATACAATATATGTACACTGTCAGAAAATAACAAATTTATTTGACGAGCTTGAGAAACATGTAGAAATGTGAGGTTTACCAAGCATTTTTCGCTTGTTTTGCAGCGAGTACAAATAAATTTTATATTTCCGACAATGTACATATATTGTTTTTATCCTGCAATCATTAAAACCTATTTAAAATGCTTTTTTACCAGTGAAGCGGGACGAAGAAGAAAGTAAACAACTTCGGCCATTTTGGTCAATCCCCTGACGTCATAGGCAAACTTACACTGTGACGTCAAAGTAGTAAGGTTTTCAAATCAGTCGCCCTGTCTTTTCTTCGTACAAAATAGCGGACCTGTTACCAGCTTACCTTACGAATACAAAAAAAATATCCGTAGGGTTGTATTCATCTGATAGAACGGCCATTGCAGAATAAAAAACTTTAATTACTAAATTCCAATACTCCCTCTTTAAACCACCCCTCCAAAATGAGGTCCTTCACTTATCCATACCCATTTTAAAGGTCCTTTTTCAAAAAGATGCATAGTTTCTATGCATGCATCACCATCCTCACTTATCAGTTCTTGCCAAAATTTCCTTTGGTCCCAAAGGTGGCAATATAACAAGGATGCACTGTATTTAGTATAAAATATTTTGTTAATTACAATTGAAACTTTTGTTCTTTAATGGTTTTTAACTTTGGTGAAAAACCATCAGTCTTGGAATTTGAACACATATATATACATGTATAGCTGGTCTGACAGCATCAACTGTAGATTTGAAGATCAAAAATGCAATTTAATGTAAACAAATATTTCTGACTGTCAAATCAGGATTGATGCCCTTGTGTACTGTAACTGCAATTCTATTGTATTAAAATCATTTTCCCATCACATTTTATGTCATTTGTTCACTATATTTGTACAAGATAAAGAATAAGATCTGATAGGGAACCTACATTGTCAAGGTATGTAAATAGAATATTTGAAATCAAATAGGGTCTGTAAGTCTCGTCATGTGACACCAAGAAATCACGATAAAATTGCAATTTGAAAATGTTTCCTGCCAAAATATGACGTTGCAGCATTATGACGTCCTAATTTTGTGTTTGAAACATCATATGTTGTTGTTAAAAATGTAACTTCCTGTACAAATTATGTGCCCGAAAGTCCCAAAATTGAACGAGACTTACAGATCCTATTGTCTGTCACAAAAATATTGCATAAGTATTCCATATGAACATCCAAACTTACCTTGCCATGTGCCTTCCCTTCAAAGGCAGGTGTTGATAAAAATTCATCACTTAAAGTTCTCAAAATATCAGCCTTCTTCTTATCTGAATGGATTGTAAACTTTTCAATCACCCTGTAAAATTATACAGAAAACTAAATCAAGTTTAAATGTACATGCATTACATTGATAGGCAAAAGGCAAATATATTCCTCAATTTGAAAATAAATAATATTTCAGATAAGTCGATAATAAAAACATCCTTGAATCTCATCCCCTCACACCCAAATTTTTCAGCCCCAACAAAAATTTTACATTGATTTTTTGCTCATTTCTGACCATTTTCTTCAAAATTAACTGTATTTTTCACCACAAATGATAAACAAGAGGCTCTCAAGAGCCTGTATCGCTCACCTGGCCCTTGATTAACATAGACATATTTTATGTTAAAGAGCCCTTATATATAATTAAACTATAAATCCAATATCCCTAATTAGTTAAAGGGGAGAAGACTTCTGTTAGTTTAACATTGGACCCCATGGGAAACAATAAGTTCCCTGCTGGCTGCCATGTTGGATATCGCGCTGACCTGAAAACACCTCTTTGCAAGGGACCACTCAATGACTATTGTAGCCAAGTTTTGTTCCAATTGGCTCAGTAGTTTCAGAGAAGAAGATCTTTGAAAGTGTTTTCCCATAGGGTCCAATGTTAAAACTATGTTTCCCCCTGGCAGCCATCTTGAATACCGTGCTGACCTGAAAAACATATTTTTTGCAAAGGACCACCTCAGGACTATTGTGGCCAAGTTTGGTTCCAATTTGCCCAGTAGTTTCAGAGGAGAAGATCTTTGAATGTGTTTTCCCATAGGGCCTAGTGTTAAAACTATGTCCCCCGCTGGAGGCCATGTTGAATGTAGTGCGATCCTGAAAAACACCTTTTTTCTAAGGGACCATCCAAAAACTATTGTGGCCAAGTTTGGTACCAATTGGCTCAGTAGTTTCAGAGAAGAAGATCTTTGAAAATGTTTTCCCATAGGGTCCAATGATAAAACTATGTTTCCCGCTGGCGGCCATCTTAGAAATCACGCGGACCTAAAAAAAACCCTTTTTGTAAGGGACCACCCAAGGACTATTGTGGCCAAGTTTGGTTCCAATTGGCTCAGTAGTTTCAGAGAATAAGATCTTTGAAAGTGTTTTCCCATAGGGTCCAATGTTAAAACTATGTTTCCCGCTGGCGGCCATCTTGGAAATTTGGCAGACCTAAAAACACCTTTTTTGTAAGGGACCACCCAAGGACTATTGTGGCCAAGTTTGGTTCCAATGGGCCCAGTAGTTTCAGAGAAAAAGAATTTGATAAGTTTTTTTCCATAGGATCCAATGTTAAATTTTGGTCCCAGCTGGCGGCCATCTTGGATGACGAACAGACCTGAGCGATACAATTTTGAAAGGGGACCACCCAAGGACTATTGTGGCCAAGTTTGGTCTCAATTGGCCCAGTGGTTTCAGAGGAGAAGATCTTTGAATGAAAAGTTTACGGACAGACGACGGACGGACGCCGTACGCAAAGTGATCGCAAAAGCTCACCCTGGCATAGCCAGGTGAGCTAAAAAAATCAAATAAATTTTGCCCGCCCACAGAGTCTGTTACTTTACGACTGTTAACATTGAGAAATCTGTGGTAATTTTAAATACATATGGGTAAAGCCATAAAGGTGCTCCAGGACAGTGGGTCAAATTACTCCAAATAAACATTTCGCATTTTTAAAATATCACTTTTAATGTTATGGCCAATTACATTTAAGTATGATTCCATGTACAAAATGTACATTTTTTTATATAAATTCTCCATTTACCAGTATTCATTCTACTTGTTTTGTTATTCAGTAATATCAAATCATCTTTTTAAGTTTTTGACGATGTTTGACATCGAGCCTGACATGAAAAACACTTTCTAACTGAAGATTGGTATGCTTAGGCTATAACAATATGGCAACAAATTGTGGGTCATTTCCAAAGAAAAATAATAAATGAAAATGCCTGTATAATGTTTTTTGGTACAGAATGGTGTCTTACTTGGTATAATGGTATTTTCTATAGACAGTTTGTGTGTTATATTGACATATTGATAATGCACTGATATAACACCTGATTTTTCCTCGATTTCACCTTGAAGACTTGTTTTAAAATGGCTATTTCTATAATTATTTCTGGTAAATAGTATTTGTATCTTCAAAACAGCAACAATGGTTTAACAATACATTTCATACAAGTTCAGAAGGGAATTTATGCAAAAGGTGGTATAATACTGTGTAAGTGACCTTTTTTCATTCAAGTCAATATAACTCTCAAGTTTAAAATGACATGAAATTTGAAAATATATTAGATTTTGTTGGGTCCAAATAAATTACAGCAAGTCTCACCTGTTGCACCTGATTAAGCAAAAAAATCTATTGTTTCTGAAAACAGAAGAATTGTTGGTGATTTTTGCAGGATGTTAGTTGATATTTGAACTTGAACTGGTTCAAAATATTGGCTCATTACTGTGAAAGTACTATTGTTCGTGGGGTTCCAATTTTCGTGGATTTTGTGGTTGGCTAAAACCACGAAATTAAGGTCCCAACGAAATGTCTTTTTTGCATTGAGTTTAATGTATTGAATTCAAAACCACGAATTTAAGTGCCAACGAAATAGTGATATTTATCAAAACCACAAAAATTGATGTCCACGAATAAAAGTACTTCCACAGTATTTGATGACAAAAATTGAACATTCACTTTTACAGGGTTTTATAGGAGTAGTTTATATCTGAATATGCAAAATTTGACATAACAATTGTGTTCAGACGTTATTTGACATTATGTCAATATCACTGTGTATCATCCGTACACGGGATATAGGTACCAGGACTGGTTTTCGTTTAAATTCTAATGAAATCTATCATTAGTGTACGGGGGTACCAGTGTACAGCTACTTAATAGCTATAAACTAGATCCACGTACACTAATGGTAACCATCATTGAAATTTAAACGAAAACTAGTCCTGGTACCTATATCCTGTGTATGGATGATACACGGTGAATATAACTTACAGACATTTTACTTTTGTACTAAATTCTACTTATAATATTGCTCCATGAGTAAAAAATTCAGTTAAGAATAAATAGGTTTTACATTGCATATATACCTCTCAACAAAAATTTGGGCAGGGGTTCCCCTTATAATCCAGGTTACATACATATTGCTGAAATCAAAACATTCCAAGCCCCCCTCTTCAAAAAAAATGGCAGGGGTTCCCCTTATAATCTAGTTTATACATATTTCTGAAATTGAGAAGCAGAATTTTTTTTTTGAAAGATTCAGCATTCTGGTTTGGTTTCCATGACAACTAAAAGCTCCACTATCCATTACAACCCATTTCAGACCACCATTCAAAAAAAATTTGAGCAGGGGTTCCCCTTATTTTTCAGGTAATATGTATTGCTGAAATCAATAATTTACAAAAAATCAGAATACACAAATGTTTTTTTTTTCTCATCAAAGATTTTATTTTTACTGGACATTGCAAAAAACTTTTAGTAATATTGAACACTTCTTCATATTAAATTAATCACCTCCCTTCTTTTAATTCTGACTTTTCATTCTATCTAATTTTTAAGTTATTGACACCCAAAAAAAAGTGTGTTGGTGAACATAATTAGAACTATAAAATTAATTTACATGTTCAAGCAATATAAAAAACTACTTTTGTATGACAATAAAATTTTTTTTAGCTATTTTTGTTATAAAATAATACCGAACATGTGATTTTAGGCTTTATTGAAATGTTTAATTTTTTTTACATTTTTAGAAGTTGTGACCTTGACCTTTGTTGCACAGACTTCAAAATCGATAGGGTTCCTCCTCTAAAAATAAGTCATGTCTATGCCAAGTTTCATTTGAATGTGTAATGTGATTCTGGAGATATTGTATGGAAACGAATAAGTCAAATTTTTGTTCTATTTTTAGAATTTGTGACCTTGACCTTTGTAACACAAACCTCAAAATCAATAGGGATCTTCCTCTAATCATAACTCATGTCTGTGCAAAGTTTCATTTAGATATGACATGTGGTTCTCAAGATATCACATGGAAACCAAAAGTTGACGCCAGGACGCCCGGACAGCCGGACACCAAGACACCATTCATCAAATTATAAGCCGAGTTCGACTTCGTCGCAACATGGCTAAAAAGTGTATTTTGGGTTTTTTTTATTTCTTTAGTTTTTCACTCAATTTCAATTTATAGAAAGACTAAATAGCATTTGGATTTATCATAAAAGTATGAAAGCTAAATGCTTAAATTATCAAAAAGACTTCTCGTCAAACTAACACACAAGAAATGTCAAACTAACACACAAGAAATCCTTTATTCATTAAATGATAGAAGTCCTTGGTGTGAAATTGTAACATTCAAAATAATGTTTGCAGGACCAAATATATGTTGACAGCTTCAGTTTTCATGTTTTGTAGCTTAAATCAAAATGCAAGATAATTGAAGAAAAACAAAATTGTTGACATGAATAACGCACAAAGTTTACTGAGAGGATAAACATGTTATAACATTAAACATCTTGTTCATAAATGGTTTGCAAAATAGATTTTGTTAATAACATTATGTTTACTAAGTATCGTTTATTTTCATCAATTCTAATAGAAATTACTTAACTTTTTGATTTACCTAATGTCAATATAACACCCTGAAAATGTGCCCTAAAAGTTCATTACAAAAATATGTTGTACATGCTTTCATGTGATATAAAAATTCCCACAGACAAATTTGTTGCGAACATAAAAATCATAGGATTCAAAGATTTTGAACACTTAAATTTTCAAATATAAATGTCACACTTTCCTGACCACCTTTTTGGCTTTAACCCAAATTCATTCAAAGAGTCTGTTACTTTAAAACAATATGGAAAGGAATACTAACCCATTCAGCAAGTCTGTTACTTTTGAACAAAATGTAAAGGTATACTAACCCATTCAGAGAGTCTGTTACTTTGTGGCTGTCAACACTAAGGAATCTGTGGTACTTTAAGTTTGATTCAGCAAACTGTAGACAGATCTTAAAATTATCCTCTTGTTCCTGCAATAAACAGCATACTAATCAAGTTAAACTTTGACAGCTCAAACTGCAATAGCTCAAACACCAAGGCTGGCTCGAAACCATTTTGTTGCTCCTTTGTCATTTGTTTGTTCAAGTTTTATAAACAATTTTGTTTGTTTTTTTTTTTTTTTCCGCACTGTGTGCCATGCTTCTTCATGATAAACTGAAATTGCAAATCAGAAGTGTCATTCAAAGTGCCTTGGCCTATTCAAAGAGATATGTTGTATTAGGTTGTGAACTCGTGTTTTTTTTTCAAGGATGGGTTTGGGGGGGGGGGGGGGGGTATGCTGCAATGAAAAGCACATGAAAAGTAGATGTGCAGTATGCTTGGTTTTCTAACTGATAATAAATTTGTCACATTTGAAGGTGCTGTGTGTCAACAGCAAGTTGGCATACCAATGGGCACTGACTGTGCTCCTTTATTCACAGACTTATTTTTATATTCTTACGAGACTGAATTTCTTCAGGAACTGGTAAAAGATCATAATATAAAAGGTACTAAAACTTAGGACAAAAGGGACAATTTAAATTAAAAAAAATATCAATTTTTCTGGACAGTAATATAGCGTTTCCTGCAGCAGATTTTGGTGTGCAGTGACACCCTGCCATTTTTTATTGACGCCCTGCCCTTTTTTATTTTCATTTTTGGCGCCCTGCCCTTGTTCAATATCTGTGCCTTGACGCCTTGCCGTAAATTAACTGGAACTGTTTTTTTTCTTTTGAAAATCATCAAAAATTGAAGTTTGATGTTCATTTCCTTTGTCAGTTTATTCTATTTGTTCAAAATAATACTTTAATTACGCCTGTCATACTAATTAAAGGATTAGTTCAATTGTAAACAAACACCGTTGGCACTTTTGTTTACCTGAGTTACCACCTGTCAATCAGAGATAAACTGCTTACCTGTATGACAATTTTATGTCAATTTCTCATAATCATTATTCTTTTGAGACTTCAAATCTTTCTTTCATTAAAGTTTTCATAAAAACTCTCCGTTAATTGCAATGAAAAAATGAAATTTTTTTGCAGATCACGTTTTTTGAGAAGTGAGTTATTTCCCTTTAAAATTTGCCTTTAACTTGTGGGATTTTACTTTTAATAATTTTATTTACACTTACATTTGTATTAATCAATTAAATGGAAAAATAATTTGGTTTCAGATTAAAAAGCTTAAAAAAGTTTTTAAGCATCTTTTGTTTGTTACTTTGCAAAACAATTTTTTTAAAATTAGGAAAATATGGTAAGTTTGGCTCCAAGTCAAATCAGCACTTGATTCCTTTTACTAAACTAGTATCCCACAATTCATGCTTTCTCACTAGCAACACACATGGAGGCATCTTAAAAACTAAATCTGAGAACTTTTAGTATCGTTAATGGTACCATCTAACAATTGACCTCTATAAAGGTTACTATCTTTAAAATGTCTATAAGTCTTAGTCATTATGTATCAGCAGCGGTCCATTTACACATCTTTTTTTACATGCTGCAAGTGTATTGTACTGTGCTTCCTTAAATATTGCAGACATCAGCTGTATATTTATTAAGTAAATATGTAATGTTGTTTACTTCATTGCAAAAATGGGCATTCACTATAAAGGTGTCCTAATAGTGTAATTGATCACGCTTTATGTGCCCTAAAGGGAGAAATTTACCATGCCCTTTTCAAAAGCTGCAGGAAACAATATAATATTCCAGCTTCTGCTAACGAAGTGTATGTTTCACAGTTGATTCGTTACGCAAGAGCTAGCACAAAATATAGACTTTCTCAGTATCCTTGGGTGTTCAAGCCCTCAAAGTTCCACTGTAATGTAGAAGTCAAGTGACTTATTATGCTCTGCAACCATGCCCTCCCCCCCCCCCCCCCCCCCCCCCCCCCCCCCCNCGACCTAGGGCGAGGACGAACTGCCCAAAATAAATAAAAAAAGGCCGTTGTGGCATAATTTTGGGTCCGGGTCCACTACGGGTCCGGCCGGATACAAAATGTTAACATTCTGTATCCGGCTTTCGTCTATAATTTTGGGTCCGGGTCAGTTATTTTCTGTGAAATTAGATTGTTGCTGAAAAGAGTGTTTGACAGCTATTTTAAATCAATTTGACGAAATATTTGACTGTTTCAAATATGGGTTTCAATATTTCGTTTATCCCTAGCCCCAGCGCGTGACAGTTTCTCGAGCTTGAAAAAAAAACACACAAATAACTATCTTCTTTTACGCAAGGACTTATAATAATGTCTTTGATTTACGGCGTTTTCAAACATTATTTGATTCATCAAAAGCAATTTGATATCTATACACATTATTTCGATAATTTGATTAACTATTTGTATTTTATCGCAATCTCGATCTCAGTAAGGGAAATAACTCTTGTTTAAATTTACCTGGATGTACAGGTAACAACCACTATCCAAAATAATTTTTGATTAAAATTCGACATGTTATTATCTAATTTGTGCAAGAGCATTTATTTATTCATTCATTATTTATTTGTTTTAAATGGTGTTTGATTTTTTTTTTATACATGTATTTATCATTTTGTTTATTTTTTTCTTTCTCTGCTTTTGATATTAGTGAACAGGTAATTAACGATATTGTTTCGATAACGATTTAATTGTTATTACCTTTATCATTTTTATTTTATTTGTCTAGTATTATTTTTTTATTATTTATTTGTCTTGTTACTTCCAGTTTCAGAGATCAAAACCCGGGGCTTCGGTTCTTTTAATTGAAAGCTTTTATTCTTTCAAATATCGGTATCAGTGTGAGTTGTAACTAAACGTTGACTGGTTTGGAATCTTCAGGCGCGGATCCAGGCAATTTGAAAAAGGGGGGGGGTTCCAAATAGAACTTAAAGATAACATCGCCGAGCGGAGCAAGGAGCGAAATTTTTTTGGTGGTTTTTCTTGGTAAAACACTAGGATTTTCATTAAAAAATACATGATTGCCCAGAAAAAAGGCCGGGGTTCCAACCCCCGGAACCCCCCCTCCCCTTGGATCCGCCAATGGTCTTTACAGACGTTGAAATTGGCCATAAAATAAACGGCTTCGTCTTGATATCGGAACTCCCACATTAACTTAAAGCTAAACTAGTATATTTCGAAACTATTTTTCTGTAGCAGAATGTGCTGCTTGTTTCCTGGGCTTATCTGCAGCATTCTTCTTTTATTAAGAACCATCTAAGGACCCTTGTGACTAAGTTTGGTTCAAGTAGACTAGTACTTTTTGTCACATGTACATTCACTCCATATCCTTTCATTTTTCCTAGTAGTTTATGAGATGTCTTTTCCATAGGGTAGAACTATTTTCGGAGTGATAGGGACCTGCCGGATATCCCTTTTTTGGAAGGACACATCTAAGGACCATTTAACTAAATTTGGTTCTAACTGGACTGGTGTTTTCTTAGATGCAGAACTTTGAATGTCTTTTCCATACGGTCCAGTGTTAAAGCTATGTTCCCCACTGGTGGCCATGTTTGATGAGGTACAGACCTGCCGAATAATTTTTTGGAAGGCACCATCAAAGGACCATTGTGATTAAGTTTGGTTCTGATTGGACTGGTAGTTTCTGAGAAGATCTTTGAATGTCTTTTCCATAGAGTCAAATGCCCGCTGGCGGCCATCTTGGATGAGGTACGGACCTGCCGGATACCTTTTTAGGAAGGGACCATCTAAGGACAATTGTGACTAAATTTTGTTATAATTGAACTGGCAGTTGCAGAGGATATCTTTCAATGTCTTTTCCATGGAGTAAATGTTAAAACTATGTTCCTCCTGGTGGCCATCTTGGATCTCTACGGGCCTACCGGATATAATTGTTAAAAGGGGCCACCCAAGAACTATTGTGACCAAGTTTGGTTCCTGTTGGCCCAGTGGTTTCTGAGAAGATCTTTGAATGACATATTTACGACGGACTGATGATTGCATAAGCTCACCCTGGCATAACCAGGTGAGTTAAAAAGACATATATACTAAATGAACCAGAGGTTTTCAGAGACGACAGCTATCCCCACACTCCCAGTTTAACACTGAAAACAGCAATACTCTCTCGGCATAATTTTTCTCTATATTTTTTTAATCAAACTGTTGACAGTCGTTTTTTTTTCAATTTAAAGAATTCAATGATATATGGTTGTTATTCAGAATTAAAAAAAAAATAATTTACCAACCTTGAAATAAATATTTTGGAACTAAAATTGGTGAAAGAGTTTGTTCTAA